>PVJD01001542.1:0-259971 GCA_004026545.1 Mormoops blainvillei | reverse complement strand
ACCTTTCTACTTTAAAATATTTTCACTATTATTAACTAGGAAAAATTCTCATTTAATTGTCCAAAGATCAAATGTCTATTTTCTTATATTTTATATGTGCCTGTGTAATTTATTGTTTTTAAATAAAGTTTCATATTGTTATCTTCATCTGTCAGAGTTACGTGAAATTCAGTACAATATTTAAGTCTTTGATTCTTAGAGATCTTTTCTAAGTCAAACATTTATTTCAGCTTTAAATCAAATTACTGATTGAAACTACTGTAAATTGTATGGTAAAGCACATAAATCTTCTTTATATCAGTATAGTTTTCATCTATACATTGTGACAATATCTTATGTTCCGGTCATAAAAAAGATTGATTTGTGTCATATTTGAATGTATTTTCATCATTATCAGCAAGATATTGGTTGCTGCGATGATAAGCATTTTCAGAAGGAAGGTATTTTATCACTGAGATTGTAGCGGCTTTTCTCACTTTACTGAAAGTCCCACTTACAAGCTCCGGGATGTGCTTTATAACATAACCTCCTTAATCTACAGAGAAGCAAGAAGGTACAGCTCACATTCTCTCCAGGGAAGTTAAATGTCTATTTAATATAGAGAATTTATATACAATACTTTCCAGGTATTGTGTTATCATAAGGAGTGGTAAATCAGACGTGGCTTAGAAAGAGAGGATGATGGTTTCTTTGCTTGTTGGTCATTGTCTTAAAAGCTGGTGTTTGTAGGTGGCAGAAAATTTAAAATATCTAAATTGGACCGCTTTGGGAAATCTCATCAGGATTTGCATTTCAAAATCGCAGCCTCCGTCCCTCCCTCAGAATCACACAGAGTCATTGTCTTGACTCAGCTTGATGGCTCTATTCTCTGTCCTTCCCAGCAACACCCACATGGTGGCCTGCTCCGTGCCAGCAGCTAGCTCTTACCCTTCGTGTTATTAGCAAAGCTACTTCAGTTAGTCTCTGATTCAGTTTTCTCTCAGCATGCTCCTTCCACCTAATTGTCCATTTACTTACCCTTCAAAGGCTTCTCTACACACTGTGGAGGCCTACAGTTGGCTCTCCGTTTTGGAAAAATTTACTTTCCCTGCCCTGTTAACGTGTTCATGAGTGAGCACGCAAGGCAGACTGTGGCACTGAGGTTTTTACCATACACCTCTTAAGGGCGTGCATATGGATTAAAAACAAACACGTGAGCCTTAAAAATGTGTTGACTTTCAGTATTTTTCATTTCGAACCGCCAGCTCTGATCCTGCAGCTCTTGGGATTAGAAAATTTTGTGTATGAGAATGGTTTCTAAGCATATTGATTTTCTACTCCCCTAACCTCCCACCTCTATGAAATTCTTTCATTTTCATCTACCAAACCCTTGGCACCCTATCACCTTATTTTCAATATCTGTAGAAGAGCGTGGATGAATTTAGCTTCGATGAATATGGATTTGGAGTTTCATTCAGGACACAAACTTTACACTTGGTTTTTTAAGAGCACTGTTTCATGTTACAAGACTAAGTTCCCGCTCAAATATAAGTTCCGTGAAGTCTGTGCTTTTTGACTCATTTATTCACTAGTCTATATTGACTAGAATCCTACCTGATGCATAGTAGTTGTTCAGTAGAAAAGTGTTCAACGAATGAATCTTCTTCATGATCTGCCCAACTGAAATCATATAAATTACACCTAAATTTTTACATTTTAGTTTATTGTGCTTTTCAAAGTAGCATTACGTAACTATCTACACAGAGCACTGTTTTAGGAAAAATAAAAACTAGGCCTCGTTATTTTCTGTGTATTATCTGTTTACCATGTAAAATGTATAGCCATAGTAAGAATGAAAGGGAAATAAGCACTGAAGAAATATAAGTATTTCACAGGAATTTGGTAAAAAATGTAATTTACAAATGTACAGGTGAATTTCATAACTTGACATATGAAATATGCATACATGCCTATATCCACATAGGAGAAGTGAATGTGTTCACTCATTCCCCACACTGCCTTAGACCCACTGAGCATGGATCATAGGCCTGTGGTGTAGGTTAAGGAAATCTGATAGGGAACCTCCCCTCTTTTCTACCACTCACAGCTGATTTCAGAACTTACAAAAGCTAAACTTATATACATGTATCTCTAGCTGTTGAATGGAAATCAATGGCAAAAAATAGACCATAGCACATGCGATTGTACTTTTGAGGCAAAATTTTCAGAAGGTATCCTAACGCCTTTGTCTGGTAGGGAAGGAGAAAGTAACCTAACCAGGCGAACAAAAGATCTCTGGATAGCAGAATGAGAACAGTGGGGTTGGGATAGGAATTGGTGGAAGCACTTGTTAGATCACTTCAGGTCCTTAGCCACCTGGCATATGACAGTAAGAGGATTTGAGGGAGACCACAGGGTTTTCCTGAATCGCCTGAATACTACTGATGAAGATGGCGCTCTTAGCTCTGTTTTATGAAAGACCACCTTTTTTATTGTTAACACTATTACAGATGTCCCCCATTTCCTACTCTTTGCCCCTCTCGACCCAGACCCTGTCCCCCCACCACACTGTTGTCTGTGTGTCCATGGGCTATGCATGGACATACATATGCATGTATGTTCTTTGGCTGATCTCTTAGCTCTTCATTTTGAACTTCGAGAAATTTGTGGGCTTAATAAATCTTATCTCCACACCCATGATATCTGCTAGAGCTGCAAATTCCTGCTCAGAGGACCTTCCAGGAGCAACTCATGACTCAAATCTATCCTAAAAATGTGCCAGGATCTTGATGGAGGGGACTGAGAAAGAGTAACATCTTTCAAAAGCATGGGATTAATCTCTCATTGAATTCTGTTGCCATTATGTTGGGGTTTATCAGTTCCTTTTAAACAAAGCACATGAGTTTAAAGGACTCAATAACTGTGTATTTGACAAGAAGGTGTATTTATTTTTACACAACAGGTGTGCATCTTTTTTTGAAATGGCACAGCTAAAGAGATTATGTTGAATAACAATTCAGAAGATAAAATTGGAAGTGCATTGTATTGTGAAGAAAAGACCCCTTTGTAATGAAAACAAACCCTCCCAAGCCACTTACTGCATTTCTTAGCCCAGTGGTTCACAACCTAGTTTCAAGGAGCTTTTTAAAAATACTTATTTTCAGGCCTCATCCCAGGCCAATTAAATTAGACTATCCTGGTATGGAGCCCCCAAAAGAGTATTTTTAGAGACCCCTCAGTAGTTCTGATGTGTAGCCTGAGTTGGAAAGAATTGACCAGGCCCTTTTCTGATCTATAATTTTCAAAGGAATACTATTCCCAAAGTGTCTGGAACAGCTGTTTGCATTTGGGAATACATTTTCTCAAATGAACAACGTTGTATACTGTGGTTAATTCCCTAGGCCTTTTCATAAAAGCCTAATTAAGCACAATGTGTCTGAAGCTTAGTACTCTGCTAATGGAATTATAGGACTTAATCAACATGTATACTAAAACAGGCTCCAAATTCTAGGTGGTTGGAAAAGAATAAAAAAACCGATCACTGCCTGTAACCCAGTCAAAGAGATCCACTCTACTAAGCTCCTCCATCCCTTCCCCCTACCTACCTGCCCTTGGACACGATAGTTGTGAGGAGAATTGAGGAACCCAACAGTTCATTTCTCTTGTCCCTGATTTTCCTAGGTCAGGTGAAAATTAACCTACCAGCTCCCCTCCCATGACCACAGCAATGTTGCTTCTGGCCAGGACTTCTTTCCTTCTAGGGATACAGATATGGGGCCAAATCCCCTTGCTGTGTGTCTGTCTGTTTTTTCCTCCTCTATACTTCCTTCTGCCCTTTTAAAAGTGATGGAGTTGTTTTCTGTTAGCAACGTGAAATAGATAAAGGACAGAATGTTTTTTTCCTATGCTCATTCCTCCCCATAAAATTTATACGCATAGACATTATAAGTATAACACCCTACCTATAATTTGTCTTCCAAAATAGAAAAATTTTGAAAGTAAAAAGGGTGCTAAATAATTACCCTGGAAAACAGAAGTAAACCAGGACAACCCCCTAGGTCATTCAACATACTGAGACAAATTTATCTGCATTTTATCACAGGCGCTCAATGCTGGCAAGAACTTTAAAATAAAGTGGAGGAATGAAGTTGAGAGGGGAGTGTTACTCCAGTAGCCCTGGTGTGGGGTGGCATTCAGCAATGAGTTGGGATGAGTGGGTGGGTAAGTGGGGGATGAAGGGGAAAACCCTGCCCAACCATACTTGGCATAAATGAAAATGAAGAATAAAATGTCCAGAGGAGTTACGAGAGACAAGAAATGCTTTTTTGTCGTCATTGAGTCGCTAAGAACTGTTGGTTATTTTAGAGGAGGGGGCTTTATTTCGTAAAGGATAAAAATGGGTTACAGAAATCAAAGTGAATATTGTTCATAGAACATAAATGTTAAAAAATGAATATATACCACTGACTTTTGTTCAAAAATACTAAATTTTATTCAGATGAGTTGTTTTTTTGCTTCCTATTATTCAGATACCTTCCCATACTCCTTTCCAATTCTGTGCTATTGGTTGGTAGTGTCTGGTGCCCCCAATTCAACTGAGAGTCTCTCTCTATTTATGTGAACATCTGTCAGAAGACATTTCTACTCCCTTCTACATAGCAAAGATGGGGGGAAAAAGGAGTTAGGGAAATCAGCATGTAAAATTTCAACCTCGTGGCACACAGATTTTTTCATTTTCTTATTTGTCCCTCTGGGAATCTCATTCATATGCCACTTCGCACAGTTACTCGTCCAACCTATATTTGTACTTGGATTTCTAATGCCTTAAGTTTTTGAACAGACTGATAATATGTCCAGTCTGATTGATCTGTCATTATTTTCTTTCATTTGGAATTTATGATTTGATGAACATTTTGATACCTAGGGAACATTTGAGATTGAACTGATGTATTCTATTTTTGGTCCCATTTTCTCAAAATACTCCCACTATTTACAAGATATCTGACAACTAATTCAAGTCTTTTGGCCAACACAAAAATTAACTATGATTGTTGAAATGACTAGATACTATTTTTAACATGATTAGAAATAATCTGCCTTAAAAACCAAAAGTTTTATTACATCAGTTTTATTAGATTTTTAATAATATATGTCAAATAAATACAAATATCCAAAGTGACAGAATGTATAATATTTAAAAATAGTTATTAAGCCCATCCTATTTGCTAAGCACTTTAAACTTTATAGATATTTTATTTCACTTTCATAATCGACCTTTGAAGTGTAGTTAAGAAATCACCAAAGAATAGTAATCAAGGAAGGGCTGGCTTGATTGTATATACACCAAAGAGCTAGAGGTGAGGTAGAGTGAGTATGGGAAGACCATTTGGAGAGACTATGGTGGTAGTTCAGGTGAGGCTTTACGGTTACCTAGACTAGGGCAAGGAAAACTTTAGAGAGCAATAGACTGATCTGAGATGATTTTAAAAGGGCGCGTGCTATATTTGTTATCGGGGTAAGAGACTGAGAATAGCATTATTTATTGTGTTTTTACAGAAGTAAATTGATAGCAGTTCCATCCAGATACGGGAACCTCTGAAAGAGAGCCAGACTGTGACCAGTTTGAAGTGGGTGATTCAGGGAGTGACGCTGTGTCTCATTTTAGATGTGCTGAGTTTAAAGTGCTTTTTAAAAAACCAAGAGCACCACAGCAGCATTGTTGGACGTGTGGCCTAAGCTTAAATGGAAAGATGTTCTGGAGAGTTTAAATATGCAAGTTATCTGTGTACTGATAGGAATTACAATCAAGGGTGTGGATGACGGCCTCTGGAGATGAAGGAGGAAATGGGGAGGTAAGAGGGCCAAGTACTGTGGCTAGAAGGAGGCAAACAGAAAATGTTAGGCAGTAAAGATAAAACTTGACAAGAGGCCAGAAAATGAGTGGCCAACATGGTAGGAGGCACCAAGAGTGAACTGTAATGTAAACTGTAGCCTTCAGGTGATTTTGGTGTGTTTATGTAGGCTCATCAGTTGTAACAAATGCACTACTTTGGTGGGAATGCCAATAAAGGAGCAGGTGGGAGAGGGGAGAGTGGAGAGAAGGCAATAGATGAGAAATCTCTGTACCTTCCCCTCAGTTTTGAGGTGAACTTCAAACTACTATGAAAATAAGTCTTAATAACTTTTTAAAAATCGGAGACCAAAAATGCATTGGGTTGGATAGCCAATATAAGAGTGTGGTTGTCAAGACTTCATGGTATCAGTTACTACTGAGAAATCAGGTAAATCAAGGACTAAAAATTACTTGTTGAATGGAGTGATATGATCAGATGGAGGAAAAATTGGGAACATTGAAGAATGTGGTATTATGTATCCCTAAAGTTTTATAATCTGCTTTTGCATTTTATAATACACTCGTAAAGATATTTCCATGTTGTTAATTTTTTTTTTCCTAGCAGAATGCTACCATAGTTTATTAAATGCATTTCATGTTGTTGGACATTCAGACTGAATCCAACATTTTTGCCCCTAAAAACAATCCTATACAGAGCAACCTTATAACTCTGTCTTTATGGATATAACTATGTCCTTGGGCTGAATTTCTAGGAGTGTAATTGCTAGGTTAAAAGTTTTAGGTTTTGTTTCTTTGTTTGTTTAAGTATAGGGACACATAATCACTGGAATGTTTTTACCAAACCAGTCTGAGGCTAAAACTGCATGGCCTCCTACTGTCTTTCCTCTGATGAATGAAGTAAGCCTGTGATTTTTTTTCCCTTTGATTACCCATATTTAAATTGATCCATACAGGCCTCTAATACTACTTTCAGTTTAATTATACTACAAAAACCTTTCTTTTAGAAAACAATAATGGGTTAATATTTAGTTAGCGCTTACAATGTTGCAGGAAGTATTTTGTGTAGATATATATAGACAGATAACTAAAGATAGATAAAAGATAGATACTTCTGGTAAGATTCCATTTTTTCCTTTTATTGTTTTTCTTTAACTATTAAGCATAGTAGAGTTAGACTACTTTGGTATAGTGGGTTGAGTGAATTCTCATGTTCAATTCCAAGGAAAAATTTTAGAGGATATAGACCTCTTATCTATAACATGGGAACATGGGATTAAGCTAGAGTTGGGGAAGAGTAGTAGATGGACCTGTGTTCTAAACAGAAATCCTAGGTCAGAGGATTTTTTTTATAAAATTTTGTCCTTTCCATGTGTTTTCAATACAAGGTCCTTTCTTATTTTCAAAATAGAGTATTGGGAAACATATTATGCTTTCCACTAGGAAGAACAAGAAGGAATCAGAGGAGAAAGAGAAAGAGAAGAGGGAGAGGGAGAGGAAGAGAAGAAGTTGAAGGGATAGAGCACTTGCTTTACTTAAAGTACAGTAATTATAAAGTATAAAGAAATTGAAATGGTGTAAGAGATTAAGCAGAATTTTTTTAACAAAGAGAAATGGCTTAGAGTGTGAGAATTTCTAACAGGGTTGGTTTTTGTTTGTTTGCTTGTTTGTTTGTTTGTTTTTTGCCAACCACTTAAAAAATAGAAGATACAGCTTGTCTAAAATAAAACTTGAGAAAACTTATTTTAAATATCACCATAATAAATTAGATTTTAAAGTCTTTATTATAATTATAGTCAAAAGATACTGAGATAAGCTCCTGAGAGATATATCTAGTTGATTCATGGTAAAGTGCAGTGTTTCAGTGTATGCATCTCATTTTGGTTTTATCAAAACCATCTCAGCCATGTATTCATATCTCTCATCCTTCCTTCTTAGGTTTCAAAAGTCAGAAGTGGAATCAATGATTATTCTGAACTTTGAGAAACTGCTTTATTTGCTTTTCTTATTTTCATCCTAGAGCAGGTTATTTTGTTTGTCCCACGTTTCTGTGTTGGTTACTTGTTTTGACCCAGTATACTTCCCATAGTTGCTTTCCTCTGTTGAATTCATACATAACACTTAGGAACCATAGAAGGTACAGGGACCCACTTAGTTGGGATCATTTTTATTTGTGTGTTAAGTGAAGGATTTTGATTAGATGTTTTCTAAGATCCCTTCTAACTTGGAAAAAGATATGATTCTTTTTTTTTTCTTGTTTATACTATAACAGATGTCTTCACTTTCCCCTTTGCCCCCTCCACCCAGGACTTGCCCCCTGTTCTCTCAGGTCACCACCACATTCATTTGTGTCCACAGGTTATATATATGTGTTTTTTTCTCTTTGCACTCTTTATTTTTTAAGTACTGCTTTGATACTCATGATAAAAGTGCATGGCATATAGTTTCCAGGGTAGAATTTCAGCTTGTTCACACCCCATTTAGTGCTATTAAGGCTCGACTGAATTGCAGTGGAATAATATTTCAGGTATCATTCACTTAGTAACAGAAATTGGAATGTGGTTTCTGAATCTTATATATATGTATGTATATATATATATATTTATATACTAATACTAACATTATGATAAAATGTGTGATTACTACTACAATCATCCCATAGCTCAAAATAATCCTGATCATTATTGATATTACTAATTTATATATTGATATATTTATTAAAGACATTTGACTTACATTTTCCCTTTCATTTTCAGGACAAATTAACTGTAGTTTAAATCACCATATTCAGTTTGAAATAAAAATAAATAGCTTGCCTTTCATCTCTACATTCATCTTGTGAACATTTGCTGTCAGAGAATGACTTCCTTACATAGTGAATGTGCTTGATTTGCTTCCAAATCATGCTCTGTGAAACTGAATCTGGTTTCAAAATTTCAAACAGAACAAAAATAAGATGAATCTTATCTTCTCTATCCTGCCTGAGAAAACTAAATTTGTTAATCCTCTGTGCCACAGAGTTAAATCAAAAGATTCAGACTTGGAGAAATTATAACACTAGTTTCTGGGAACATATTCTTTCCGATTTTCTTTTTCACTATGTTACTGACATTTTAAGTGACCTGAAGTAAGTAATGTAAATGCATCATTTCCCTTTAATAAGTGACTGTTACTATGGAACCTCACAGGGATTTGTATAAGTTGTTAATTTCTTGAGAGCCTTGTGCATGAAGGGCACTTTAAAATTACGTTTATTATATAATCACATTTGAAAAAATTAAGAACTGGAAACATGGGATATTGCACAGTATTGTTATATAACTGTGATTTTTTTTCTCATTCCCTTCTCTTCTACCACCTCATTTTACCCCCATGAACCATCTTAGGGGAGAGCAGTGTGAAAGTACTGTGAAAAATGCAAAGTATGCCAAAGTGAAAAACTTTACTCTTATTAATTCCCAAGCATAGTATACTTATTAAGCCAAAGCTAATAATGACTTTTAGAAGTTAAACTAGCGATCTTGGTAGAGGTTCTCCATTAAAGAAGCTGCTTGCCATAACATCTCCTTTGGAAAAATCATACCTTTAGAGAGGATGGTGGTATTACCTTTATAATAAATACCTAGCCTTAGCAGTCAACTTTGGTAAATTGCAAAGAATTTAAGATATATAGCTTTATCAACTACTTAAGCCAAGGTCAAATGGCCCTGGAATCTGTCTTTCCACTTCATGTGACAGGTAGGAATGAGGAGAACATCAAAGGTGCCAGGAGGCATCACGTGGCCCAGCAGCAGCCCTGTTGTCAGCATCCTGTAATCTGTAGAACTATGTCATTGTGTCATCTGTCATTCAGGCCTGTGTGGCTGTGTGGTCACTACACTGTGTGCCTACCACGTTCTATACCTTTAGGAAAAAGCCCTCTTGCTATGAAATCGACATATCTCTTTTTTTTTTTTCTGTGTCTTATTAACCTGTGTGGAGTGTTGGATGCTCTCAGTCACTTCCTAATCAGGAAGCACCGCTTTCTTTGGCTTTTCTGACAGTAGTTGTCTCCTATTTTGCTCTTAACTCTACAACTGCTCCTCATGGATTCCTTTATCCACACACTCCACAAGCTCTCCCTCCACAACCTCAGGCCCACAGGTTATGCTCATATGCTGCCGATAACTCCAAAACTGACGCACCCAGTACTCATTCCAGGTGGATCCACCTGTCCATCTGCCCATCTCTTTTGGTATCCAGCAGGCACCTCAAACTCAAGGCCCTCACTAATCTAATCCTATCTGGCCTCCTACTTTTCACCAACCATGAATCTCGTCTTGCATTCACTATCCAGGCGAACTACCCCCCTGCCTGACAGCACAGGCACTCATCTTTATGACCTTCTTCCTTTCCACTTACTACCTTGACTCGTCTGTCACTGAGCACTGTCAGTCCTTCCTTCTAAATTCCCGTGGAAGGCAGATCAAAAACAAGGCTCTGGAGCAGGACTCCCTGGCTTCAAATCCCAGCTTTAGCCTTTGGGAAGGCCTGAGTTTGAGCCAATTTTCTCTTTACACTTGAGTCTTCTCAAATATAGAGAAATAATACCATAAAATATAGGAGTTTTGTGTGTGTGGCAATTTGATGAGACAATACAAGGAAAAAGCTGGTCTAGCTTGTGATAAATACTCATATATGTGAACTATCTTTATCATTAGCCCCATTCTCCATCTTATCCCAGCCCTACCCTCTAACCATGACATTCCAAAGGACAGCTACTTCAGTTACTTCCCCATGGACCTCCTACCTCCAGGACCCAATCTATTTCCATCCTGCAGTCACAGGGGGCTTTCTAAAATATAAGGATGCTTGTGTACTTCCCTGTAGAATACCCTTCACTTACTTTTCATTGCTTTCCAGATTCCATCCAACTCAACACTGTGCCTGAGACTCTTCATCACCTGACACCTAGGTTTCAATTTCAGCTTTTAGTGTGTACGATGCTCTTTCTTCCTGCTCAGTCTTCCACATGCTCTTCTCAGTGCCAGGAATATTTTCTTCACTTTCTTCCTCACCCAGGGCCAATCCTATGCATTCTTCCACTTAGTGGTTTTCCCTAATTTCATTTAGATGCCTCTGCTCCACATTCTCTAGCACCAGCGTTTATCAGAGCACTTTCCTGGGTGTTCTGGACTTTTCTTTTTTTTAAACAACCTCTCTCCTGAGATCGTTCTGTTCTGCTTCTATCTCTTGTGCCCAACCACTGTCTTATACAAAGCGATATTTATCTTATGCAATATAAATGACCTCCAGGGGTAACAGAACATGTTTGCAGTCTTCATTGGACCTCCAAGATAGAACTTTTAAAGGAAGTTCTATTTATTCCCAGGGACATATACAGACTGGCTCCCAGGAAAATATATGCCTTGTGCCCCTGAAATTTAATTTTTTGTTATATTTGCCATATCTGTTATTTTTTTACTTTGAATCATTTATCCAACTGGAAGACAATTCTCTTGTCACTAGTTCACTAGTTCACATCATTAGCAAGGAAAGGGTGGGGGATGGGTGGTGAAGTGCTTCAATTAATATAGCAGGCTTATAGAATATGAGGAACCAACAATACCCCTATCCCGATGAGCAGATTCAAACCTCAGTGTCTTATTTTTGGGTTTAGGAAAGTGGCCAATGAAAGAGGTAGAAACACTAGCACTGTCATCCTGTAATGAAAAAAAAGAAAATGGTGCCAAATGCAACAGCCTTTGCAACCATCGAGGGAAGAAAAAAAAACAGATTAGTCTTTTCAGCAATAACAACACATGCATTGAACGGCACTGACACAAATATGTCAAAAACACAAACGTTTAAAAGGTGTTTTCCTCAAGAGAGTGCTTTTATATGCTTTAAATAATTCTACAGTGTAAAATAAAAGTCATACTTGAACTGCATATTATGTTTTTTTTTTCCTTAAAAACCCTCAAATTTGATTTGAGGACAAACTGAATTTTTTTATTACCTAACTAGAAGAGAATATTTTAGATATTTTTCAGCTCCATTAAACTTCAGCTCTGACTAAAAAAGTATATGCCTAGGTGGGTGTTGATTAATGGTGCTAAAAACACTTTGTGTAGGATTTTATGCTAATTACCCTTTATACCCTAACCCGTGTCAATTTTAACAATCTAAATTAGCATTTTCTCCAAGGACTCAGGAATGTGAGAATTGTGAAATTGGCTCAGTAAGCTGAGTTAGCAGTGAGAAAATTGAGATGTTCTATATTTCTATATTAACATCTGCTGCTAGTTCAAAGCATGATCCTTTCAAAATGATGAATATATTGAAATAAAATGAGGAGAGGTGGGAGAGGTCCGGCATATTTTATATTTTAAAAAATTGTAATATTTGACATTGTCATCAGCAGTTTCATGTAATCATGGCCAGAATAATTGATTTTTGATATACGGTGTCTGAGAAATTGATTGCATTATTGCAGATGCAAATATTTTAGCTTCTTGGTTATTTTGGCACCTGTGTGATAGAATACACTCTAAAAGACATTTGGTTAAGGGAGAATGTCAGGTTAAATTCCAGTAAAATTTAACTTTTATTTTGTTTATTTTTTACATAGCTCAAATAGGAAACACATGCATTTCCAGATGGTTCCTTTAAAAATAAAATGCCTAATCTCTTCAAGGAGGGAGATTTACAATAAACTCCTATTTCATAAACTGGGATGTAGATTTAGACATTTTGAAAGCAGACGCAGTAGTTGTCAACTACACGGAGAAGAATATTCATCACCTTGATGATCCATTCCAGGTTTGGGAACTTACCCAGTTTCTTGTTATTATCATAATCTATAAGAAGACCTAAGACATATGCAAAAATGTTAAAGTGACATTTTATTTGAAGAAAAACTTTTTCTCTTCAGATGAATACTCAACTACTATGAAGTCAGGTGTAGAGCCAAGTGATTTCTTTGTTGTGCACATGTTGCTGGTGAAATCTGACCCACAGAATAATTCTGAGTTCACAGTGTCCAAAACATGAACTCGTTCCCCAAATCCAAAATCTGTTACTGCTGATGGATAAGAGTTGAAACTTGGATACTAGTTGATTTGGATTATTAATTAGTTCTAGTTTCTTTATCATTCTGGGGAATATTTGAATGGTGGGTCGAGACTTCTCTATATTCTACCAAGTTCTAGCATTAAAAACAAACTTTAGAGGGAACAGCTGCCTCCCAAGACACTAGCATAAGAGCTGCTCAGAGAGGCTGCAGAGAAGCATCTGCAGGCTACTGTGTGCTTAAAATTTCCTAGAGAATGTACTGATTCAGTGAGAGTATGGAAGGCAGGCTCTGCGTGGGAGTGGGCGGGCACACCTGGGCAATGCTCAGCTGTGTTGCGTTCTGGCTTTCCTCACTTGCCTTCCCTTCTCAACAAAATCACTTGCTGTTCTACTCCTCTCCTCCCACTGTGTTGCGAGCGTGTGTTTCATGATATAGCCTTTCCTATTAGCCAGGCTTCAGTTCCCACTCTGGTTGTCTCGTTTGAGCCTTAAGAACCAAAAGCACTGAGCCGCCTTATGACCACCAGTCCTACGGGCGACACCCGCATGGAGAAACAACCGGGAGCCAACAAAGGTGACTATGCTGTTCAGTCGGCTCTCATTAAAGCAGAGTCGATCCAAATCCATACTAACCTAATGACAACAATAATCACTCAGAGGCAATCAGCAATAACATCACATAAGAGAATTGCGGGTTAACAAACCCAAGTCCCAGAGTCTCAGTCTGTGGGTCCAGAAGACAGCATGGCAGGCAGGGAGATGTCAGAGTCTTACGAGGCAGAATCCCCAGAGCCAGTTGGCAGGGGGGCAAAGTGCTCGGCCCAGCAGGGCAGAGCCTCCAGCGCCACAGCAGTCAGGAGATCAGCGTCTTCTGTGGGGAGCTCAGCTGTCTCAGCAGTGGCCTGAGGTCCCCACTTCTTATACCATGAGGGTCGTGTGCTCCACCCTTTTGAGTCTCTCGACAAATACCTTGAGACCCTTGATAATTTGTCGGGGAATTTCCATTGGGCTGATCCTGGGGCACTCCACCTCTACAGACCCGTCTGTTCTAGTCATGTGTGCAGATACCTCAAACACTCCAACCTGGCAGGTGTGACTTAGGTAGTTTTCTCTTGAACCAGACTCTACGGCACATGTTCTAAACATGGTTCTTAGTTGACAGGACTGATGCCATCTCAGTTTAGCCCCGCTTCTACTCACTGTTCTTTACAGTTGGATTTTTCTTTCCCCTTTCAAATTGCCTTCTTAAACCCCAGCAATGTTGTATACATGTCCCCATGGATTGTATTACAGAATTGTCTCAGTACAGGAAATTTAGGTAATGCAAAAACACTTAATTCAAGACCAATTTTAAAAACTAAATGTAAGTTTGTGGGGAAGGTGTAAGTGGCTAAGTGTTTTAATGCCATATTAATTTTTTTTTAATTCTACTTTAGGATCACATTTCTGCTATGTAACATTTTCCAAGATTTTTTTACTCTTTGCTCATTATTTTTGCCTGGTTTACTGACACCTTTTGTTGATGTAAAGCTTTACTTGGTGTACTGTTGCCTGTTTTCTTAATATTATCTCTAATATTTCATAGCATACTTTTTACTAAATTAGCATCATGTGATGGTAGTCATTTGGCCATCCTACATCTAGTTTATGTTCCAACCTTACTAATTCCCCACTTGTTTTTCAGCACAAGGTCCACCACTTAACTCATGTTTGGAAGATCTTATTATAGGACATTAAAAACATTTTAAATTATAATAACAGAATATTCAAATAATAACACAATAATCACCAAAATTTTGATGTTGTAAACAGGATTTTTCATAAGCTTCTAACAATAAATTCTATGAACACAAAATTTATGCTTACTAACTAAAGTGGAACCACAAGAAAATGTAAGCACAGCTTAAAATTAGCTTTGAGATTACAGAGTTCTTAACTTTTTAAACATTCCCATTTGAGGATATATCCATCAATTTTTAGAACAAAAGGAAGGGGGAGAGAGAAAGAAGGAGAGAAACATTGACGTAAGAGAGAAACATCCAAGTTAGAGAGAAACAAGCATTGATCAGCCTCCTCTCACGGACTCCCCGACCAGTGTTTGAACCCACAACCTAGGTATGTGCCCTGACCAGGGATGAAACTGGTGACTGTTTGATGTATGGGATGATGCTCCAACCAACTGAACCATACCAGTCAGCGCTTAATTTTTAAATATTATGGAATTTTATATTTGAAATGAGTCCATGAAATGATTATATCAGTATTTTATGTAAATCATTTCAAATACTGGGAATAATAATGAGAAAATGTGTAAAACACCTAAGAGTATGCCTGGCACAAGGGACATGCCCTAAGTTTATTCTCGGAGTTTCTCCTTCCACTGCCACACTGGCATATCCTTCTAATCGTACTTCCCAGATCTTCCAACCAAATGTTTATATTTCTCCTTACTTCATCTTTTAAGTAAGTGATCATCTTTTCCTACACGGTATCAAATTTCTGGGCCATCTCATCTAATGTTAGGTCTTCAAAAAATTTATTGTGCCAATGATTTCTGAAACTATGTTCTGGACCAAATATTTCCCAATCTTTTGTTTTTTTTCCTGGACATCTTACTGGATTTTCTTCTGGCATCCCAAATCCAAGTGTTTTCATATAAATGGTGTTTAACTTTTTCTTGATTTCCCATCTATGTAATGAGACACAAGTCTTATTAATCATACCACCTGTTACTTGAATTCATCTTTCCCCCTTTACAACTTTCACTGCTGCACTAATGCAGACCCCCTCATCTTTTCCAGTCCATTGCAGCAGCCTCCTGAAAGGTCTCACCGACTGTAATGATCTCACTCTTGCTCTCCTCACACTATCTTCAAACACGCTGTGCAATCAGGTGGGTCTCTCCACAATGCAAATATAACCATGTAACTCCGGTGGCTCAATGAATCTTTAAAGTCTGTATTACTTTTATGACAGAGTTCAATCTCCATAGCATGACATCCGAGGTCCTTCATACTCACTCTCTACTCGGTTCCTTTGCTCA
Organism: Mormoops blainvillei; assembly: GCA_004026545.1. Taxonomy (NCBI): domain Eukaryota; kingdom Metazoa; phylum Chordata; class Mammalia; order Chiroptera; family Mormoopidae; genus Mormoops; species Mormoops blainvillei. Next base: position 244,045 of record PVJD01001542.1, on the reverse strand, counting down.
TTCTTTTTTCTTTGCCTGGAACAAGCATTCTTCCCTTCTGGGACTTGTGAATTCTTGTCTGTATTCAAAGAAGCAGGTCTTCTAAAGAACCATTTTTGATACTCCACGGGCAGAATTGTGTTTCTTGGAATCTCATGCATTCCATAATTATGGCATTTAGGCATTTGAAAGAGATATTTTGCAGTCAAATGGTTGCAATTGATCTGATGAGAACACTTTGAAAGTGGTATCTGGTTCTTACTCAGTTTAGTTTCCCAGAGTCTGTACAGAGTGGAGATTTGTTTTTGAATGAATGAAATACAGAATGAATGAATGAATTTGATTTCTGTATATCAGGGTCATGTCAAGCACAATCTATGTGGGATCTCCCTATTTTTACTTCTGTGCGTTGGGGCTGCTAGGCATTCCAATAGTAATGAGCTTGGCCTCTGTTCATTCTTTCATTAAAATAAAGCAGGCTTCCTGCCAAACCTGACTTTAATCTTAAAACTCTGTCTTCGAAATAAACTTTTGCCCTCTCTCCTAGCCAGAAAAACTCCAATCATTTGGCTCTTATTTTGAGGAAGAATCATGCCATCACTTTTCATATATAAAGATTTCAAAACCTCCCGGATCTTATTAAAAACTGGATCATAGACTTTATAGGAGATTTGATAACAAAACCGTCCTCAAATAAATACCAAGATACTACTTAATGCAGTTATTCTAGTTAGGCATCAGAAATTAAATTTTTATCACACACACAAGAAAATGATACCTGTACTGTGCCTAATGGCCTGGAAAATGCAGCGAAAAGACTGAATTACTCAGTATACCACATATATCTAATGAGGAAAAGTTGCACATCTCCAAACTACATTTTTTCATCATTTTTGCTTAATTTAAACTATATTCAGAACTGTACAAAGTGTTGCCTTCATTTCTTTCACTGAAGCCTTTGCACGTCTGAAGTTGAAGCTATTTCTCACAAACTTGCTCTTTATTAAATATATCTGATTTACGTTCTGCAGGCTTGAGAAAGGTCAAATTAATTTCATCATAGCTCCACTTTCTACTCGCATCTGTTATGCAGCATGGTTCTGCTGTTATAAATAAGGCGTCCTCCTAAGTCACAACATGGTGTCTTAAATTATATTCAGCACCATAAAAAGATTCCAGGTTCCATTCTAATCAGGCTTTCTGTCTCTGGCATGTCACATATGGCCCCTTTTGAAATTTGTTCTGATATGTCTTTACATTTCCAAGAATTGTGTTATCAAAAGTTGATTTACAAGAAAGAAATTCAGAGAACAGCACAGAAAATCACATATTCACTAATGAGATACAAGAAATTGCAAGGGCGAACTGGATTAGAATACCCCATGCCCTTCTGCACACAAATTGTGGTTTGGTGGGGACTTATCTTTTTCAGTTACCTGTGCCTATCTACACAGTAACTCATCTTCTTTGCCTAAAATCATTGAGGTATTGAAACCAAATAAAATGTCAAAACACTTGGTGGGTGGGATATGAATGATGCAAATGTAAGCATCCTATATTTGGAGTATAATCAACAAAATCTCAAAGTGGGTATCAAACTTTAAAAAGTTGCCCATGAATAAATAGTAAAAAAGGAAGAATTGGCTCCCACTGGATTTGGATTATTTTTAAAGTCCAAATTAGTTTTTCTTTTGTAATTATGTTATTTTTGCATCACAGTTTCTTACTGGTTGTTGTATGACTATAGATAAATTATGATTATTTCTTATAGCAGTTTTATTATGTTACCAAACTTTTACACTTTGTAAATATTCTTCAAGAGATTGCTTTGCATGTTTTTAGTATCAAGACACATCATTTGAAAATAATGTAAAATTTGTCTTTTTTTCCTTTCAACTTTAAATTCAATGCCTGGAACAACCAGAAAAATAAATGCTAGTATTAAGCACAGGTGTTTGGTTCGTGTTCACAACTGTGAATAAAATGATTACATCATCAGTAAATATACACTGTATTTACTTTCTATAACCTTTTAAGGCATAATTTTAAGCCTGCTTCTATTTCTATATGTGAATTCTTTCCATATCAATTTATTCTGAATTCCTCTACTTTTATATCCTAAGTTAAGAATGACTGAATTTTAACAAGAGCCTTTTAACAATTATTGTAACAGTATACAATTTGCCCTTTGAGCAAAGACAAAAATAAGCTATAAAAGCAATAATAGAGGAGAGACAGAAATACATATAGGGTAGAGAGATCTACAAAAGATGGCTATCTTCTGCCTGGGCACTGGGCAGGAATGGTGATTGTTAGGAAAACCTTCATGTCAGCGATTAATTAGATGCCTAGTTCTTTTTTAATTAAATGTGTTGGCATGACATTTGTTAATACAGTTAACTTTAGTGTTAGAAATGAAACAATAACTAATTTGTCTGGACATGCTCCCTTCTACTCTGATTGCTTCTCAAATGGAGTAGGTGCAGATGAAGTTAAAGGAACAAATTCAGAAAAGCCTTATATAATGAAATTGTATTGCTGTATAGAACTCAGGGCCCAGAAATGAGAATGTCTCAGTGACACCAGAAAGTACGCAGAATACCTAAATATGCCACAGATCTTTACATCATAACTATGCTACAAACAGGAATAATGTTAAATGAAATGGATTTCTGGAGCATATGTCTATTTTTAAGGGTAAAAATTCAATTGTAACTAGGGGAAAAAAAAGGATCTTTGAGAATATGATGTGGCTTGTAAGTTGAATGAGTTTCCTAGAAAAAAACTTTGTCGTGCTATAGGGTACTTTTAGCCATTCCCAATTATTTTCATGCCCAACAGACACTATAAACCAGGGAAAGTAATTTTCACTGCCACTTGGCCAAAGCCTCATATAATTTGCTGAAACTGCCTAAGCCTTCATTTCCTCATAATAATGGGGCCTGAATCCTGCCCTTTACGGGCACAGTGGAAGATATTTATGATTCCTAGAGCACCACTTCAAAGAAGATTCTAGAGAAGTAAAAAGCATTGAAAAAGCACTTGCAGACCACTTACCAGACTCTATGTGGGACTTTTTTTTTTACCCAATTTCTCAGGATTCTGCAGTTTTGGACTTAGAGTATTTTTTCAATCAATTTTTCTGTTCAGGGATACACATTTCTATTTATATATACACTTTAACTGCCTAATCTCATGTATCTAAAATAGTAATAAATGTGGACACAAATTTGGGAGATACATGAAGAATAAATAGCAGGGGTATAATTTTGGAATCCCAAAGTTAATAATGTGTAAGAATATTGCCAAAAAGCACTATTAAAACATTGGACCCTGCCTATAAACATATTTTTGAGAAGTAAATCACTTCTGTTTTTATTTTAAATAAAATTAATTTGACTCTGAAATCCTATCTTACCAGTCTTCATGAACATTCTATCTGAGTTATTATTGTGGCTTTCTCTTCCTATACAAGGTCAGACTCTAGGCCAACATGGATCCCCAAAAATTGGAAATGAATGAAATTTCCAGTTCATCATGCTTTATGCTGACATTCTTTTTTTTTTTTTCATTTTTCCAGCAAATACTTTTAGAACCCATGAGTAAATGGCATAGAACTTAAGAGTGCAAATTACTCTAGACTTTGAATCTAAGCTCCAAAACAAAATAACTGGGAAGCCTTAGAAGAGTTACTGAATTTCTCTTTCTCAGTTTTAGTTAAGCCTAGTGGCACATTGTAAAACTTAATAAAGTCATTTCTATGGTCAGGTGCTTTGTCAAGTGGAGTGGGGGATCATTTTCCTGGAAAAGCTGGCAAAAATCCCTCTGATGATGTAAAGTCAGAGATGAAAACTGAATAAAAAGAAGGTCTTTTTGACAGAACAATTTAGGAGACATTGTGTCACATGGAGAGAGAGAAGAGAACTTTGCAAAACATGATGTGAAAATGTGGTTACAAATAGAATTAGAGTGAAAGGGTCCCAGGAGGAGTGTGGAAAAATAGTCAGGAGCCAGTTCATGTAGGGGCTTCAGGTAATGGTTGTAATTTTATTTTATTTATTTTTAAAATTTTATTTTTCAATTATAGTTGACATTTCATATTATTTTATATTAGTTTCAGGTTTACAGCATAATAGTTAGACTATTATATAATTTACAAAGTAATCCCCAGAATAATTCTAGTACCCCCAACACAATTCATAGTTATTACAACATTGACTATAGTCCCTATTCTCTACTTTATGTCCCCAAGACTATTTTCTGGCTACCAATTTGTACTTCTTAAACCCTTCACAGTTTTTACCCAGCTGCATAACCCCCTTCCCGTCTGGCAACCAAAAGTTCTTCTCTGCATCTATGAGTCTGTTTCTGTTTTGTTTACTTTTGTTCTTTAGATTTCAAATATAAGTGAAATCATATGGTATTTGTCTTTCTGTGTCTGACATTTCACTTAGCATAATATCCTCTAGGTCCATCCATGTTGTCACAATTGGTAAGATTTCATTCTTTTTTATGGCTGAGTAATATTCTATCGTATATATGTACCACACTTTTTTTTTTTATCCATTGTCTACTAATGGGCACTTGGGTTACTTCTGTATCTTGGCTATTGAAATAAGTGCAATGAATATAGGGGTGCATATTATAAACATGAGAGAAATGCAAGTTAAAACCACAATGAGCTATCACCTTAACACCTGTCAGAATGGTTATCATCAATAAATCAACAAGCAAGTATTGGTGAGGATGCAGAGAAGAGGGAACCTCTGTGCACTGTTGGTAGGAAGGCAAATTGGTGCAACCACCATGGACACCAGTAGAGAAATTCCTCTAAAAATAAGAAATGGAACTGCTTTAAGGCTGTAATTTCAAGTGAGAAGAAGGCTTCGGAAGTTTTGAAAGGAGAATGACAAAACCTAATTTACATTAGGCAATAAAATCTATTTTGTAGAATAGGTTGAAGGAAGACCAGCATGGAGGACATTAGGGAGCTACAGCACAGAGTAGAGAGGGTGGCTGGTCTGGGGTAGGGGCAGTGAAGATGACAAAAGTGGACAGAAAATGCATTCGAGAGGCAGAAATGACGGGACTCATTTTGAGGTTGATTGAGGGGAGGACTGGTGAGGAAATGGAAGGGAGGAATCAAGGATGACTCCTAGACATTCATAATTGTTACTAAGCAGACCACAGGGTTGAGACTATTACGGAAACTTGTCCTTTTGTGGGGAGGGGGATTTTGAAAACCCAAGTGTTCCACTAACAAAGCATCTTCATTTTTTAAACCTAGAATGGACGCTTTAAGCAGAATATATCATTCCAGCTTCTCTATTGTTCGGGGGCACAGAAATCTCTGGTGAGCGTAGGGACCCCAGGACTTCATATCTTTACAGGGTCTGGTCATGATTTTTATTACAACTTTTCCAAAGAGCAGAGCCAGAGTTGCTGGATCCCCGAGGACCAAACCTCACAAACTGTTCCCTACTTCAGCAGGAGGCTGTTTCTCTTTCCTCACTTTGCAAAGTAAGGAAACTCCCATTTCTACATGATTCAAGGGGATTTTTAAAAAACAAAATACAAATGGCGTGATAGTAAACTTATGCCACATAGTTCCTTGAAGCAATGCCACACAGTTTCTGTGTTTTACATTGCTGTTACTTCTTGAATGGGAAAAAAAGAAATGGAAACAAAAATATGAGAAAAGTAAACATAATATTGCAAAAACTATTCAGCTCCTTTATAATTTTCTTAATGTCCCAAGCTTCAGCAACTAATTTATATTATTTATGTAATCAAAATACTATTATTTTAAAGTTTTTAAATAATTTTATATTTTAGGGGTAATTTTGGATGACAAGGCATTCTCTCTCTCTCTCTCTCTGCCCTCCTCCCTCTCTCTCACACTGACTCACGCACATGCATAAGTAGCAATAAAATGTGCTCATTTACAACCCAGCATTTGTTGTCTACCAGCTATACAGACAGAGCTGAATTGGCTAGTAGGGAATGCAGAAGAATGAAGGAGTAAATCGAGGAGACTGAACCTTTGTATGCAATTTTTAAAATTAGATGACAATTCAAAGTTTTTTTTTAATATTTCATGTTTTTATACCCAGGTGCTTTCCTTGGAAACTAAAATTACAAATCTAAAATTAAAAGATTAAATAATCTAAAATTAAAAGATTAAATTAAAATTAATCTAAAAATTCTAATTCTGAATATAATTTTTCTGTAACTCAAGAACAATTTTGGGAGGCGAGATTCACATTTTCAGTGTTTCAGTTCAGTGTTTGGGAATTAGAGGAGGTGAGTTCACAATTCTGGTCAAGGAACGCTGAGATTTTAAGGGGTCTTTATTCTAGTTGATAAAGTAGATAGTTGCAACCTAGTATCCATATGGAAATCAGCCAATTCCTGACTTTTTTTTGATGCGTATAGAGGTATTGAATTACTTAGTGTGTCCCTAGTGGCCCCTCTCTTTCTCTTCCCCTGAGCCCAACTCTCTCTCTTAAATTATGCCCTCAGAGTATTTTGCCTATAATTTGCCTATCACTTTTAGGCCTAGAGCATTTTATTTGGCCTCCGAGCAAGTCCCTTAAAACGTTTGTTCATTCAGTAATTATGTAGTTCATCGTTTAATAATTATGTAAATTATTCTAGTTTATCATGTAGTGCCCAGTCTGGAATTGACAGTGTATTTGTTAAATAAAACCAGATACAGTCCCATGCTTATAATCTAGAAAAAAGAGGTAGAAATCATTCCAAAAGCAAATGGCATAAAGGAAAGGTATTTGGCATTAGGAGAGTATATAATCAAAGTATTTGAGAAGCATGGGATGCCAGGGAAAGCTTCACTGAGAAAGTGGCATTTGGATTTTGCTGCATTTTAAATATAAAGAGATGCCCAAATATAAAATATTAATGGTTGACACAAGGGAATTTAAAGTGTGTATCTGGGCTCAAGTTTTATAGTCACCACTAAATAATCATAGGTTGGCCGTCCAATTAAGTAGGTTACTTAGCGGCTATGTATTGTGGCTTCGCTCTTAGCTGTGTGCCATTTAATAGTTACCTTAAGTTGTCTCCGAGTCCTTTATTAAGCTCCAAAAAGACATAAGGGTGGACTTCAAGACTAAATGAGATGATATGTAAAAGGCTTAGCACAGAGCTCAGGAAATGTACATGCAGGATAAATAGTAGTTTCTTTCACCCTTCCCCCTTTGTAGAACTGATACTCATTAATTTATTCAAGAACTACTGATGAACTCCTACAAGATGCTCATCTCCATGGAGGCAGGCATCTGTGTTTCCATTTTAGAGTTCTTAGCAGAGAAGAGTGGCTGTGTTCTCCACATATCTGTGTCATGAATATGCTTACCTATTTATTTGCTTTAACAAAACATAATCAGGCACTCATACTAATGGTGGTATCTTGAAATGCATTCAAGGAAAAGTAAAACACTAAGCATTTCTAGGACAAAAGTCATAGCAACAAATGGAAAGTTGACACTTTAAAAAGGTCTGGGATATGAGGATGTCTAAAGAGGTATTGCTACACGTACCTAAATTGCCCTACTTTTGTTAACGAGGTATACTTGATTTTGAGCTTTATTTGAACTGCTGCTTAATACAATTTTTGGTTCTGGATCAGTTGACAGGCCATCTCTGTGCCTGCTGTATTACTCTATTTTCTATACTTACTGATTTTTAAACATCATCAGAAAATGAGACCCTTTTCTTAATATTTTTATAAATACTGGCAATGAAATTTTACTGTGTCCATTTTATTGTTTAGCTGAACTATTCCTACTCTTTTGAGTGAGATTAAATAAAAACATTGGAGAAGAGGGACAGGGCAATTTAACCAATGTTTGTCATAGCAATCATTTTCCAAGAACAAGTCAAGTAAAGTACATATAAGACAAAAGATTATGTGGCACCAATTCTTAAAACAATGGGGAATAAATCCTTAGTGGAACAAAGGTGACATCTGAGAGGATGGCTTTCACCAGGAGTTTGTAGTTTTACAACCTAGATTTTGTATGAAGTATATTTGCTTACTTTCATAATTACCTGATTATGATGAGATTTATATCCTTATAAATTAGTCAAATGTTTCTTTAAAAATATAACTGAAGTTTCCATGGCAGTGATATGAGGTTCTTCTATTTTATTTTACCTGCTAAGGAAATAGAGAAGAAATTGTTAGCACTCTCCTTAAAATCCTCTTCAAAATGAATCTGAGTCTCTATTGCCTTGGTTGAAAACACTTTGAGGTTTCATCATTTTGTCTCTTCTTCAAACTGTGGAGGTTAAAACAAGGTAGAGAGAGTATCTGAATAGCATCTGGCCAATATGTAAGCCCATAAAAATGGGTGCTCAACCCCTGCGATCTGTGTTCCAAAGTGCCTGCATATATTACTGACTATTCCCGTGATATCCAAATGGAGTGTGGGCTTCCCAGGATGTACACTGAATGATTCATAGGTTTGGAAAACTTTTTAAAGTTCTTTTTAAAGAACATGTTAAAATTAAACTATAATTTGCATCCATAGAAATACACTCATATAGTTTGATTAGTTTTGACAAATGCATATACTTGTGAAACCCACACATGTGCCAAGGTGTTGAATATTTCCATCACCCAACAGAGCACCCTATGCTCATTTTCAGTCAGATATGCCCCATCTCAAGCAACCACTTTACTCTAAATTGTGTGACCATAGATGACTTTGGTCTGGTTTCAAACCCCAAGCACATAGAACCAAAGGCTCCACATTCTTCATGTTTTTTGCTTTTTTTTTCCCCACACAGCATAATTTTTTTGAGACTCATCACTGGTGTTATATATGACCAAAATTTTTTCTTATGCTGCAGAATGGTATTCTGTAACATGCCTCAACTTGGTCATATATCTATATATATTAGAATTTAAGCTTGACATTTTGCTGTTTGATTTTGTTTTGTCACATCTGCTATTTATTCCTCTGTTGCCTCTTTCTTGTCTTCAGTGGGTGAACTAAGGTCTCATTGTTTGTTTTAACATTCTACTGTAGGTCCTCTTTGACTTTTTATAAATTTGGAAATAATTATAGATTCACAGAAAGTTAAAAAATAATAGATTCAGTGTAACCATAACCTGGTTTTGTTCAGTAAGGACATCTTATATAATGTAGCATAATATTGACATTAGTCAATAGAGTCAATCCATAACCTTATTCAGATATCATCAATTTTTAATGCACCTGTGTTTGTTAGTGTAGTCCTATGCAACTTTACCATCTGTGTCGATTAGTTTAACCACCACCAATTCAAGACACAAAACTGCTCTCTCACCACAAAGATCCCTCATGCTACGCGTTCATAATCATATCTATCCCCTTCTCTCTAACCCTATCCTCTGGCAATCACAACTGTGTTTTGTTATTTCAAGAATATTATATAAATTAAATTATACAATTTGTAGGCTTTTAAAATGTAACTTTTTTCATTCAGCATAATTTTGTTGAAAATACCAATTTATTTGTTATACAGTATCCATGCATACAGGTAATCAGATAAAAAGTATTTATTTTGATGGAAGCATATAGTAATTCAGATAAATTAAGCACAAAAAAAAAGAGGTGCTATGTTTAAAAATAAACTATATACTTTCATAGCTGAAAAAAAGATTAAGTTGCTGTGTTATTGATAGTCCATTCCTTACATTTTTTAGTAACATTTCGTTACATGGGTGTGCCGCTGTTTAACCATTCATCCTTTGAAGGACATTTGGATAATTTTGAGGTTTTGGCTATTATAAATAAAGATGCTATGAACATTATTATACAGGCTTTTGTGTAGATATAAGTTCTCATTTCCTGGGATAAATGTCCAGGAACATAATTGCTGGGTTATATAGAATATGTAAAACTGCCAAACTATTTCCTAGAGTGACTATGCTATCTTATATTTCTAGCAACAATATGAGAAATAAGATTTTTCACATTCTCACCAGCATTTGCTGCTAACGTAATTTTTAAAAATTACTTATTCTAATATGTGTATTGTGATACCTCGTTGTAGTCTTAACTTATGTTTATCTATGGCTAATGATGCTGAACATTTTTGTATGCATACTTACCATCTGAATATCCTGTTTAGTAACATGTCTATTCATGTATTTTCTAATTGGATTTACTTGTTTCTACTGTTGTGTTTGGAGAGTTCTATGTATATTCTAAGTATGAATTCTTTGTCAGGTGTTTGGTTAGCAAATATTTTATTCATGTCTGTAGTTTGTCTTTTCATTGTCATAACATGGTAGGTCTTAGAGCTAAAGTTTTTATTTTTGTAATGTTCAGTTTATTGATGTCTTTCCTCTCATGACTCATAGTTTTGGTGCCATGTCTTTGGACTCTTTAGTGAATTAGGTCCCAAAGATTTTCTATTTTTTCTTCTACAAGTTTGATAATTTCATTTTGCATTAAAACTAAGATTCATTTTGAGTTAATTTTTGTAATAAGATATGAGGCATAGGTCAAGATTAATTTATTGATACCTACGGATGAATATTCAATAGCTTTGGTACCATTTGTTGGAAGACCATCCTCCCTCTCTTAAATTGCTCTGCACTTCTGATGAGTCATTTGACTATATACGTGCAGGACTGTTTATGGTTTTTTCATTAATGTAGCAAGGATAGTCACCATTTACTGTGATTTCACTTTCTGTGGTTTCAGTTACCTACAATCAGCTGGGGTCTGAAATATTAAATGGAAAATTCCAAAATTAAATAATTCATAAGTTTTAATTTGCATGCTGTTTTGAGTAGTGTGATGAAATCTTGTGCCATCCCTCTGACATAAATTTTCCCCTTGCTCAGAGTGTCTGTGCTGTATGTGTTACCTGCCTATTAGTCACTTAGTAACTTGCAAGGTTATTTACTGTCACATTAGTGAAATGCTTGTATTCAAATGACTCTTATTTTACTTAATTATGGTCCCAAAGCACAAGAATAGTAATTCTGGCAATTTGGCTATGGCAAAAAGAAGACATAAAGCACTTCCTTTAAGTGAAAAGTTTAGTACATACAATAGCTATTTTGATAGAAACAACATTCATATAACTTTATTATAGTATATTGCTATAATTGTTCTATTTTTATTATTTACTATTGTTAATCTTTTCCTATACCTAATTAATAAGTTAAACTTTATCATAGGTATGTATAGGAAAAAATATAATAGATATAAGGTTCGGTGCTGTCCATGGTTTCAGACGCCCACTGGGGGTTTTGGATTATATACCCTGCCAATAAGGTGGTCCTACAGTATATATACATCTTGATATCAGATTGATTCCTTTTACTTTCTTCTTTTTTCAAAACAGTTTTGGTAATTTTAGGTTCATTACCTCTCCATGAGAAATTTCAAATGAATTTGCCTATATCTACAAAACAATTTTGCTAAAATTGTGATAAAAATTACTATAAATGAGTATATCATGCTATGAAGTATGAGTATAACATAGTTACTATGTTGACTGTCAGATCTATGGTCATATTATACTTCTTCACTTATTTATGCATTCTGTCATTTCTTCCTCAGTGTTTTACAGTTTTCAGCATAACAGCTTTGTATGTGGTTTGCTAGATTTATACCTAAACATTCCTTTATTTATTTTTTCAGAAAACAGCTTTTTGTTTAATTGATTTTTACTTTTTTTATTTGTTTGTTCCTCGTTCCACTGATTTATATTATAATTGTCATTACTTCTTTCTGCATGATTTGGGTTTATTTTGCTTTTCTTTTTCTAGTCACTTAAGATGAAAGTTTAGATATTATTTTTAAATTTTGTTTCTATTTTAAGAGTTTAGTATAGTATATTTCCCTTTCAGTGTTGCATTAACTATATACCACAAGTTTTATTCCATTCTATGCATGTTTTATTTCCCTTGACACTTCCTCTTAGACCTATGAATTAATTAGCTTGTGTGGGGTTATTAGGAATAAATATACTATAACAGGAATGGACATCCATATGCAAAAAATGAGTCTACACACAGACCTTATATCTTTCAAAGAAATTAGCTTAAAATAGATTATAGAATTAAATGTAAAACACAATTTTATGAAACTTCTAACTTCTACCTAAGTACCCAACAGTAAATGAGTGGATCAAAAAACCATGGTACATTTACACAACTGAATACTATGCAGCAGAAAGAAAAAAAAGAGCTACTATCCTTTCGCAGCAGCGTGGATGGAACTGGAGGGCATTATGCTAAGAGAAATAAGTCAGGAGGTGAAAGACTGATACCATATGATCTCACCATTAAGTGGAAGCTAATCAACAAAACAAACAAGCAAGCAAAATATAACCAGCAACAATGAAATAAAAAAAAAAACTGACAGTAACCAGAGGGGCAGAGGGAGGGGGATAATGAAGGGAAAGAAGGGGAAGGGTCATTAAGGAACATGTTTAAAGAACCAATCAACAAAGCCAAATGGAGGAAGGATTGAGGGTGTGAGGTGGAGGTGGGTAGGGCTGGGAAAAGTGGTGGCAAGAAAATGTTGACAAAAACAAAACAAAAAAATAGGGGAAGGTTAAGAATAGTATAGGAAATTGAGAAGCCAAAGGACTGGTATGTACAAACCTATAGACATTAACTGCTTGGGAGGAGATGATGGGATGGGGTACAGGGTGGAGGGGATAAAAGGGAGAAAAAAGATGGAAAAATATAAATCCAATAAATTTTTTAAAATTGTAAAATTTCTATAAGATAACATTTCAGAAAATTTTGATGGGTCCATAATATTTTGGTGGGTTTGACGATGTTATTTTAGATACATAACCAAAAGCATGGTCCACGAAGAAAAAATTTAGTTAGACTGCATTAAAATTAAAAACTCTGCAAAAGACATTGTTAAGAGAATAAAACAAGCCATATAATGGGAGAAAATACTATCAAAGCACATATCTAATAAAGTACTGGAATACAAAGTATACAGTGAAATCTTAAATTCAACAATAAAACAACTCACATCTCACCAAGGGGGACATACAGATGGCAAATACACATTGAAAAGATGCACCATATCATATGTCAACAGGAAATTTCAAATTAAAACAACAATGAGATAGCACTACACAGCTATTAAAATGGGCCAAATACTGAATGATGGTAATACCAACTGCTGGTGGGGGTGTGGAGCAAAAGGAGCCCTCAATAATTGTTAGTGGGAATGCGGAATTGTACAGTCACTTTGGAAGGCAGTACAGCAGTTTCTTACAAAACTAAATATAGTCTTACCAAACAATAGAGCAATAATGTTCCTAGGCATTTATCCAAATGAACTGAAAACTTAGGTCTGCACAAAAATCTTCATACACACATTAATAGCAGCTTTATTCATGATGCCCAAATCTTAAAGGCAACTAAGATGTCCTTCAGTTGGTGAATAAATGAGTAAACTGTAGTAGATCCACACAATGAGACATAATATTCAGTGCTAGCAATAAATGAGCTATCATTTCAAGAAAATACGTGGAGGGACCTTAAATGCACATTGCTAGAATGAGAGACCAATCTGAAAAGGTTTTCTCCAGTTCCCCATTTTTGAAGTCTTTAGGTCCCTAGCCACTCTGCTCTCTTCTTTCCACATTCGAAAGCCTTTCTGAATTTGTTTCTTGTTTATGGTCATGGTGTTTGAGTTGTAAGAGAGAGAGGTATCATGGAATGGGGCTATTCCAACTTATCCAGAACTGTAAATTTCTCTATTAACTTTTTAGTTGTGACTTTCTTGTTAAATTTTAGTGGCTTCCCTGGTGATTACAGTATGCGTCTTTAACATATCATAGTTTATCTTCAAAGAATATTCTGATGATTAGTTAAAAAATATAAATCTAACAACACTGTGGTTCCAATTACCAATCTCCCAATATTTATCCTGTTGTTATTATATACTTTCACTTTAAATATAAGTTGAAAAAATGATTTAAAAAAATTTAGACCAGCCTTTTAAAGACAGTTAAAGTTATCTGTGTATATGTAGATGCTTTAAGTTCTTTATATTTTCCAACATATTTACACCTTCTTGTAATATTTCTGTTCTGTCCTACAAAACCAAGAATCTCTCTGCTGTGATTTCTCAGCAGCTTCAGGAGCTTTATGTTTTTTTGTAGCTGATATCTGTAGGAGATAAATTGTTTCAGTTTTTGTCTGTTTCAAAATGTCTGTATTTTGCCTTTAGTTTTGAAGAATTCTTTTCTGGGTATAGAAATCTAGGTTAACAGCTTTTCTTTTTCCTTTCCTTTATGTGTCTTTATTGTCTTCTGGCCTTTATTGCTTTTGGTGAGAAAACAACCATCATTTTTATTGTTGTTCCTCAGGGTTAGCATACCCCACTGCCCTTTATCTCTGAGTTTTAGCAGTTTTCATACAATATGTGTTCTATTTTCTCACATTGGTTTTGCTGAAATTCCTATTTGGCCAATATCTTTTATCAATTAAAAAATATATTGGCCGTAGCTCTTCAAATATTTTTTTCTGTCCCACTTTATACTTTTTTTCATGCTGGACCGGTAACAAATACAACAGACCTTTTGATGTTGTTCTGCGTATATTAGATGATCTTTGTCATTTTTAACACTTTTTTATCTTTGTAACTAAATTCGGAGACCACTCTCTCCTACTCAGTTTAAGAGCCAGAATGCCTTAAGAGTTTCTCTAAATTTTTCTGTCTATCCTCAGAATTCAGCTGGCCCAGGAACCTGCAATTCCAGTGAGGGTGGGTCTCTCAGCTTCCTGTCCTCTTGTAATCATGATCATGATTGCTCGGTGAAGGCAATGAAGAATATTTGTCAGTTTCATTCACATTCCCTTGTCTATGGGGGCCCTAAGAACCATAAACTATAATCCAGTTCACCCTTGGTCTTTAGTCTTTATTGGAGTTTGGCTGTTTTATTCTTATCCATACCTGTGGTACCTTTTGCTTGCTCCCAGCGTTCCAACAAGAATGACAGTGGCCATAAGTGTCTTTCTAAAAGGGACCTTTCATTTTCTAGATTGTAGTTTATCAGTGATACCTTAGGTCCAGTTCCCCAAAACTGACCCTAGAAGGGAAAGTTATTTGAAAGTGATTTATTAAGGATGTCATCTAAGAGGAACCAGCAGGGAGTAGGGGGCACGGGGCAGGGGAGGGAAGGAAATCAGGCAAGAGGATGATTTCAGGCAAAACTCCAGTCTCAGCATGATTCTGGAAGTAGAGCCCTGGAACATAAACCATGGTTCAGGATTTTTCCTGACTAGAGGCAAGGGTGCTAGGCTTTCCTACTCTAACTCCTGCAACTGTACCCTTCAAAGGGTCCAGGATCCAGACTCCAATGTTGACCAACTCTTTGAAGACTAGGTGTTTCCAGTAACTCAAGGCAAGTACAACTAAAAGAGGTCCATGTGTGGGCTAGTAGCAGCCAAGGCATGTAGGCACCAGAACAAAGTCTACAGAATAAGTGTCCCAAAGAAACCTGGGCACAGTATGGATTATATATGCTACAAGTGACAATAACCACTTGATAACCAAAATAAAACAGGTTAGACAATGTAAATGACCATTGTAGAAAACAGAGAGGATAGGGAAGAGTTTTGACAGAGTTAGAGGTAGGGAAAGAGAGGTCTTGGCAATGGAGTGTCTACTGATATACCAATTATACTTTATGACTGCCACCAATGACTTATCAGCAGATAGTAAATGTGTACTTTGTTTTCTCCCAAAATGTTTTTATATTCTCAAAAATAGTTGTATTCTTATACATATTATTATAAGTAACCAAAGCTTATAAATTTATCTCATTGACTGAAAAAGAAAATAAACATGCCCTTGACCAAACTAGTAGACAGGTTTTTCTCTTTAAACACGCAAGGTTTTTAAGAAAGGAAAAATATCCTGGAGTAGGCTCAATTCAAGTCAATCCCCAGTCAGCTTAGTTTTAGACTTCTAGTTTCTTACTGGTGATGAGCTAATGCAATTAGGTGCCTGGAGCTTGTCATTTCCTTCTTAATAGGCTTCTGGGTTTGCCTACAGCTTCCTTAGCTGAGAAGACTGTAATTCACTTGACATCAGTGGGTTATTTATAGAATATTGGCTCAGGAACTGCAACCTATATAAAACTAGGTTTTTAAAATTCCTGTATGAAGATGTGTTTGCTGAAAAGCTGTATGTGTTTGAATTGTAAAGTGCAAGTTGACATGCTGCTTCCCTTTGTATCAGGTTAATATTCCATGTTCACAAAATAGTAAGATAAGTTTTAACTCTCAAAGTTAGCTCTCCCAGAAGAGGTTTCGCTTAGTTTTTGACTTTGCCCTTGTCACCTTTATTCCAACTTGATACCCTTTTTCATGTAGTTTTTTTGTTTTTTGTTTTCTTTTGAAGGCTAGCTTTTATATCAGCTTTTCCTAAATACAAAATTGGGTTTGGCTCTTAGCTGAATGATTTTCTGAGTATGGCTGACACATGCTTGGCATATTTACTCTTGAGCTGCATTAGCTAACTGCTATAATTCATAAAGTTAAGAATTAGTGCCATTGTGCATTATCCTCATTATGCCTTTGTATTATTTAAAGACATATTTAACAGTGTATATCTGAGGACTTAAAAACTGACAAATATTGTAAAACAGAGATTCTTTGAAATCACAGGTTGAAATTTCTGTTGATTTTCTTATTTAAAGGCTGATCATAGTCATTAAAGTGAAGCCCTTTTGCTCTTACTTTCAAAACATTTCTTATTCTAAAATCTTATTCTAATTTTTTCTCACCTTTTTGTCTAAATGTACCTGACTTTATATAAAATGCACCTAACATCCATGAAAAATGTCATTCATTTTTATTCAGATTCTTATTAACATATTTCTGATATTGAGGCCCCACATATTCTTTGGACTGTTTAACAAGTCTGAGTCATTCTATTCTCTCTCTTTTTTTATTTAATCTTTATTGTATTTTTTCCACTGTCATTTAGTCCCATGATACCCCCTCCATCCCCCACCTTAGCTGTCGTCCTGCTCTCCATCTATGAGTCTGTCCCCATTTTCCTTGTTAGTTCAGTTTGTTCATTAGATTCCACATGTGAGTAAAATCATATGGTATTTGTTTCTCAATTATAAACTCATCTATTCTCAATTATAAATCCTTTATTATTATATTTTTAAATTCTATTTTTAATTTTTTATTATTGACACTATTACAGCTGTCCCCCATTTTCCCCTCATTTTCACCCCCCGTCCCTTCCCCACCAAGCCCCCACCTTCGCCACATTGTTGTCTGTGCTGATGGGCTTTGCATATCTGCATATGTGTTCTTTGGTTAATGCCTTCCAGTCCCCCTCCCCACTGAGATCTATCAGTCCGTTCCATGTGTCCATGCCTCTGGTTTTACTTCATTTGTCAGATTGTTTTATTCATTAGATTTCACATATGAATGAGATCATCATATGGTATAAGTAAAATCATATGGTACTTGGATTTCTCTGACTGGCTTATTTTGTTTAGCATAACATTCTCCATGTCCACCCATGCTGTTATGAACAGTAAGAATTTCTTCTTTTTTAGAGCTGTGTAGAATTTCATTGTGTAAATGTACCACAATTTTTCTTATCCATTCATCCTCAGAGGGGTACTTGGGCTGTTTCCAGGTCTTAGTTATTGTAAATACCATTACTATGAGCATAGGGATGCATATATTCTTTCTGATTAGTGTTTTGGGATTCTTATGATATAGTATCAAAAGTAGGATCGCTGGGTCAAAATATAGTTCTGTTTTTAATTTTTTGAGGAAACTCCCTACTGCTTTCCATGGTGGCTGCACCAGTCACATTCCCACCAGCAGTGTTAGGGTTCCCTTTTCTCTCCAGCATTTGTTTGTTGATTTATTGATGATAGCCATTCTCACAGGTATGAGGTGATATCTCATGGTGGTTTTAATTTGTCTCCTTCTGATAATAAGTAACATTGAACATTTTTTCTTTTTTTTTAAAGATTATTTATTTATTTATTTCTAGAAAGAGGGGGAGGGAGGGAGAAAGAGAGGGAGAGAAACAGAAATATGTGATTGCCTCTTGCATACCCCCTACTGGTGACCTGGCCCACACCCCAGGATATGCCCTGACTGGGAATCTAACCAGTGACCTTTGGTTCACAGGCCGGCACTCAATCCACTGAGCTACACCAGCCAAGGCTGAACATTTTTTTCTTATGTCTATTGGCAATCTGTATGTCCTCTTTGGAGAAGTGTCTATTCAGGCCCTTTACCTATTTTTTTATTGGATTATTTGTCTTGAGCCCATAAATCAACCTGTGTGTGTATAGCCAATTAATATTTGACAAGGGAGGCAAGAACATACAATGCAGTAAAGGCAGTCTCTTCAATAAATGGTGTCAGGAAAATTGGACAGGCACATGCAAAAAAATGAAACTAGACCACCAACCTACAGTTCCTACTAACAAGAACTGTACACAAGGATAAACTCAAACTGGATAAATGAGTTAAATATAAGTAGCAAAGCCATAAAAGTCCTAGAATAAAACACATGCAGTAAAATCTCAGACATCTCTCATAGCAATTTCTTTGCCAATACATATCCTAGAGCAAGGGGAATAAAGGAAACAATAAAGAAATGGTACAGCATCAAACTAAAAATCTTCTGCACAGCAAAAGAAACCATAAACAAAATGAAAAGGGAACTCACTTATGGGAGAACATATTTGCCAATGATATATCTGATGAGAGGTTAACTTCCAAAATATTTAAAGGATTTATAAACTTAACACTAGGAAGACAAAAAACTCAATCAATTGTAAATCTTAAATGTATGCAAGTATTAACACCTCTCTCAGCCTCAATGTCCTTTCTAACTGAGGATAATAAAAGTATTTTGCCATGTGTTTGTGGAGACTAATGAGATAATGTCTATGAAAATGGTTGCCTCATGGATAGTAAAGACTCATAAATGATAGCTATGATTATTCTAGTCAAAAAATCTTTAAATGAAAAAATTTCAATTCTAAATCTAGAATTTAGTATGTAGTAAATACATGTAGTATGTAGTAAATGTAGTAAATATTTTTTCTCGATCTAGAAAAAATATGTACTACAGGGATTAATGTAAAAATATTTTACTGTATCTTCCCAAATACCAGTGACCTATTGACACCGTTTATTCAAGAGCAATCCATTGTATGTTTTTGGCTCCTTTGTTAAAAATTAGTTGCCCATATTTGTGTGGGCTTATCTCTGGACTCTCAATTCTATTCTCAATTCAATTCTATGGTTCTGTGTGTCTGTTTTTCTGCCAATACAATACTGTTTTGATTACTGTAGCTTTACAGTATAATTTGAAATCAAGGCACGTGATACCCCTGGCTTTGTTCTTTTTCTCTCAGGACTTTTTGAAATATTTGGGATCTTTTGTGGGTCGATACAAATTTGAGAATTTTTCTTGTTCTGTTTCTATGAGAAATGCCATTGGAGTTTCTTTACGCATTGTGTTAAATCTATACATTGCTTTGGGTAATATGGCCGTTTTAACACCATTAATTCTTCTAATTCATGAACACCAAATATCTTCCCATTTCTTTATGCCTGTTTCAGTTTCTTTCAATAATATCTTATAGTTTTCAGTGTATAGGTCATCACTTCTTTTGTTAAGCTTATTCCTATTTATTTTATTCTTTTTGTTGTAATTGTAAATGAGATTGTTTTCTTCATTTCTCTTTCTGATATTTTATTGTTACTGCATAGGAATGCAGGTTTTTGTCTGTTGATTTTATATCCTGCAACTTTACTGTATTTGTTTATAGTTTCTAATAGTTTTTTTGTATATACAGCGAAATACTACTCAGCCATAAAAAAGATGAGCTATTGCCATTTGTGACAACTTGGATGGCTCTTGAGAGTATTATACTGAGTGAAATAAGTCATTTGGAGTAGGATAAGAACTATATTAATATCACTCATATGTGGAATATAAAACAAAAAGCAACAAATGAACAAACAGAGCAAACAAACAAACTCATAAATACAGACAAAAGAATGGTGGTTTCCAGATGGGAAGGATAATGGAGGGAGGACAAAGAGGGTAAAAAGTGTCAGGTACAAGATGACAGAAGGAGCGTAGACTGTCAGTGACAAGCACACAACAACGTATATAGGTGTCATATTATAAAGTTGTACAACTAAAAACTATATACTGTTATTAACCAGTGTTATACCAATAAATGTAATAAAAAAGAGCAATGCATGATTTGTACTCCCTGAAGCTGAGACTTGGGCTGCTCTATTCATATCTCATGCTGTGCCTCACTACCTGTGTGATCAGATTCTCTTCCCTAAAGAGTTGAAATGAGTGATAGCAGCACAGTTTGGGTGCCCTCTTGAATGATAAATATGTAGTCTTTTAACTGTTGGGTAGACTTGGATGTGAGCATTAAGAAATCTGAGTTGCAAAGGGAGATTAATAAGATGGAAGTACAGGGGAAAGCAAAGCCAGGATACAGAGAAAGTGCAGTCTGTGTTGCTCATGGCTTTGCTGATTTAAAGTTCTAGATCTCTCAGTGCCTCCTGGGTGCCCAGAAATGCAGCACTGTGCTTCCTACAAATGCACTCCCTCTACCCCCAGCCTTTGCTCTTTTCTCCTCCTCCTTCTCCTCTTTGTCACTCTCTTTTTCTTCCTCTACCTCTGCCTTTCCC
The DNA here is from genome assembly GCA_004026545.1 of Mormoops blainvillei. NCBI lineage: Eukaryota > Metazoa > Chordata > Mammalia > Chiroptera > Mormoopidae > Mormoops > Mormoops blainvillei. The sequence goes on along the minus strand of PVJD01001542.1, from coordinate 223,344 downwards.
CTTCATTCTCCCCCTCCTCTTCCTCTTCTTTCTTTTATCCTCTTTCTTCTTTGTTATTCCTCCTCCAGCTCTTTCTCCCCCGCTCCTCCTCTTTCTCCTTGTTCTCCTTCTTCCATAAGGCTAATTTATATATGTTTGTGTTACTTGTATCCTTGCAACTCACAATAATTTAAGATAGTTTTTTCTTGGTTAAGCAAGAGATAGTTGGCAATTTTACAAGTAAATCTTTGGAATAAGAGATTAGATTTACACTCAGAACTTAACCACACTCATGGAATGCCTTGTATGGATTTTCATATATTTTAGTTAACAATATTAGCAACCCAAAAAGTTGCCATTCCTATTTTACAAAGAGGAAACAGAAACTCTAAAAGATTAAGTTATTTTTCAAAGGCCACATACACGATATGTATGATTCAGATTCCGGTGTCTAGATTGTTTTCCACTTAATTCTCTTGCTACTCCCCTTCAGGGCTCAATAGTCCCAGAACAAGGATTTTATAAATATCTCCCTTAATTTTATGTGTATAATACTTAGTCATGCCTAGCATTCAAAGCAAGTGGTGAGCACACCTTTTTATTCACCAAATTACAGAAAATATAACTTCAGGTATTAATATTAAGTCTGCATCCAGTGGTTCAGTGGATCCAACTGACTTATTTGTTTATTTCTATTTTATAGTATAATCAAGATAACCTATTCTCTTTTATTAACATTGGCCATCTATTTGCTTTGTAAGCGTTGACAGTTAATAGATAAGCTATATATAGAGCTTTCTGATAAATTTTAAACTTCATTATGTTTGGTGGTCAATCCTACTGAGGAAATGAAAGTAAATCCAGCTGGTAGTCAGGCTGCAATGTTCCTAACATAATACAATGAAGTGTCCAGCAAGACTAATAGGACGTAGACCAGGCTAAAACGCAATCCTCTAAATGACTAACACACCCTATTTTAAAATATTACTACTTTTTTACCATTTAACACTAGCCCCATTTTTTTTTGCACCTCAAAAAAACCCAAACATTATTGCAATGTCACATTACTGAATTGTTCCAGCTTCTGGACAGCGTCCGGTCTTGAATGGGACACCACTTTCCTAATCCTTCTTCCGTGTCACCTAGCAGAAGTCCAGACCTTCCACACTTTGTTGTCTCACAACCCATGCAGCTCGGGGTCATGGAGAGCGTTCATTTGTACATTCACCTTTGAGGAACTGTTGCTGCGACTGCTCAGGCTGGCGCTGCAAGAGGAGGTGTGGCGCTCTCACTCAGCGCCAGGGTGTTGAAAGAGACAGGTCGACCGCTCAAAATGACCGTTTTTCATCAATTCTAAAATGCCAACCATTAGAAAATAAACTTTTTTTTTCAAAACTAAGAAAAATTATTTGCTGCCAACCTATGGAACAAATCTTTCTTACCACTTAGAATTTTTTATTTTATGCTTAATGAAAGAGCTTTAGACATAGGTCAATTATTATTATTATAACTTCATTTTTGTATATGTTAAATGGAAAATATAGAAAAATACATTAACTAGGGGGTTCCCAAGCTTTTTCACATTCAAAATTCAACTTTTCTAAATCAACTTGGGGCTCAGAGGCATTAATATCAGTGAATCTTCTTTATCCTCATGTACTGTAGCCCTCTTTGCTATTAAGATTATCGGTGCAGTGTTTCTTAAATGAGTCTGCACTATTACCTCTGCTTTTCAGGCTGATGCCTATTCTACAAGCTGAAATGCTTTCTTTTCCTTGCCAGAATACATTGGTAAGTATACCCTGACTACCCTCTAGCCACGAGAGATTGTAGAATTTCAGAAATGTTATACTAGTTTTAAAAGGTGCATTTTAGAATCAGTGAAATATGGTGTTAGTTTTCATTCCTGACATTCTTGCTCTAAGGTGTTGTGGTTCAAAGAAAGAAGGTTCAGACAAGTGCATACATTTATTTAACATGCTGGCAAAGGAAAAACAAGCAAAATGAAGCCCTTGTAGGTAAACTGGAAGTCAGCTAACCTTCTGGTAGAAGTCATGAGACAAAATCCTCTAATAAGTAGCTACACAGATGCCACAGAAGATCAGAATTCCAACTTAGGCCTCCGTTTCAAAGGTTAGAAAATATGAATTACTTACATTCTTACACAGTATTCAGACCAGGATGGTAGTTCCTCTACAAAATTTTTATCCAACACACATATCTTTACATCATTAAATTTTCACAATTAAAAAAATCATTTGTAACACCCAGAATGCTACTGCAAACACCACTGCTGCCTTGGCAATTAGAATACAAATGTTAACTAAATTCTACAAGGTTGTAATTTAAAGACAAATTGCATACTATCAATGTGGGAGAATTGTAAAGAAAATCACAGACAGCACAAAAGATGTATAATTTGATCAGTGCCTTTTCTTTAGCAAAGTGGAGATGCCCGGCTGATGCAAACATCATCCTTTGTAGCCTTGCTTCTCTAGTTTACTAAATACTATCAAATATTGAACAAAATGTTTAAAAATCTTTCTCTTTGACTCTTTCTTAAACTGCAGTCAGTATTTTAGGGGAATCAATTGACTCTCCTTTATATGTTATATAATACCTAAAATGTAAAATATATAAAAACAAATATATTTATCATAAATAATAAATGACAATATTATAAGTAGCTTACTGAAGTCTTAAACCAAGAATTGAGGTCATGAGATCCCAATGCTAGATTTATACAATTATTTTTATTATTCTTATACTTCTCCAAAGTCATCTTATTTTATTAATATCAACCACAGGACTCTTGAACATGGGCCATGCATAATAAGCCACAGAAAATATGAGGAGGCAGTGTGGTCTGTGACAGAAATCTTTCCTCTGAGGAGCTAAAGCCTTTCAGCTTGGTAAGCCCAGATGACAAAGGGTCTGTTGGAACATCACTCCGTCCTTCCAGCAGACCTCAAACACATACTCCTCTTATTTGCCTTTAGAAATGGGAATGTCGAACCCGCTAAACCATGCCCATGAAATGTTTTCCCAAATAACCTTGTGTCATATATATTAGAATGTTCTTAGGACACATAATCATTTTTGACAGTTGTAGGTTTTATATATATGTATGCATGTGTATATATATATTTTCCTGGAATTTTTGAAACCAGCAAAAACCAGCATAGTAACCCAGGCCTGGAGAATCCTTGGCTCAAACTGAAAGAATGCGTAACTTGTACAGATTTCCAGAAGAAAAAATCTTACAAGCCATTGCCACTAGACATTTACTTCTAAGAAAGAAACAAATGCCCTCCTTCAGAGAAAAACAGACATATTCTTGCCTTTTACTGCTCAGTAAGTTCCTTTATTAAAACGTTTTTATTTTAATTCCAAAAAACCAGTGGTTATTCATACATTCTCAATTTTCAAAGTCAGTATATATCCACCTTGTAACGATTTCTAGGTCAACCATTCTAGTTATGGTATGCCTCTAACAGGGCTACACTTCGTGATTTTCAGCCCTTTTGTCTGAAAACATTTCACTTTTTACATCAGTGTTTTCTCAAAATGTGATATTTGTTAAAATCTGTATTCCTGGACACTTTCTTATACCAAATATCTCAGAGCTGCTCTAACTTAGACTTCATGGAGACTTCCCTGACACTGCTTCTTCCCACTAAGGTTTGAAACTGCTTTGCAATCCATTTTACTCCATCAAGACGATTGTATATAGAATCTATATATTCTACCCCCAAAATATACCCTTATCTCATTCTTTCCTCTACTCATTTCTCATCTTTTCTTATTTGGATGACTAAAGTGGCCATTTAATTTATTTGTATATTAATTTTTGCCTTCGCTCATTCCAATCCATTCATTTACACTGTGGTTCTGAACTACAGATGATTTGGCTCCAGGTGACATTTGGTCATGTCTGAATATACTTATGGTTGCCACAGTGGGAACATAGGGCTGTACCACTGACATTTAGTGGGTAGAAGCCAGGGAGGCTGCTAATATCCTGTAAAGCACAGGACAGCACAACAAAGAGTTATCCAGCCGTAAATGTCAATAGTGCTCAGATGCCGAGGTGAGAGAGTTTTACTCTACACTGACTGCTCCCACCCTTCTCTGTCTACATCCACTATATGAGTTTTGTATTTTTTTTTAATGGATCTGTCATAGTGCCCTAATTACAACTTTGGTTATACAACTTTTTTTTGAAAAATGGCTTTAAAAATGTGTTTCATGGTCTGCCTTCTTATCAAAAATATAAGCATTTGATGCCTAGCTCCTAACATAATAATTTGTACATTGTAGCTGCTTATTAAATTTTAATTAGATTAAGTAGGCCAGGCTTATTTGTATGTTGTGTGTGATTGTGCATATAGGCATTTCAAAAGAAGCAATAATGTAAAAGTGATTCTAACATTAAATTAGTAGTGATGCAAATACTAATCCTGTTACCCCTGGAGGGCCTCGCAGTGTGCTAGGAAATGCTGGAAAAATCCTCAAAAATACATTTTGTGTTTTGTTGAATTACAGTGGTACACTATGTCTCATAATAGCTCAGAATAAACCACTGTGGTACTGAGAATATGATACATCTATTTTTATGAATGATCACCGTTGATCTTTATTATAGGTTGAAAACAACATTTGAAAGTATTTTAGATCATTTCCAGTTAAGTGAGTCAGACCTGCCACAGCTATGGTCTGAGAATTAGAATTATAGAACAACAGATAATCAAGTTAGAAAGAGCCTGTTCATCCCACACCCTTGAGTGTCCTTAAGTACAAGGAAGTCAGGTATTGTTATTTTCATTTTTTAAGTGATGTGTCTATGAACATTTATATTTACTAAACAAAATGAAGATAAGCAATCTATGAGATGCAGAGTTCAAAACACTAGCTATAAGGATGCCCAAAGAACTCAGTGGGTACTACTACAGTATAAAAAGATCCAATCAGATATGAAGGAGACATTAATTGAAATTTTTAAAAAATGGGTGGAGTGAGGGAAAGTGGTGGCAAGAAAATGGAGACAACTCCATTGAACATATTGAACAACAATAAATATTGAACAACAATAAAAAATAAAATAAAAACAAACAATATACAGAGAATCAGCAGTGGAGTAGATGAAGCTGAGAATCAAAAATCAATGATTTGGAGCATAAGGAAGCAAAAGACATCCAATCAGTACAGCAAGAAGAGAAGAAAAGAATCCAGAATATCTAGATAGTGTAAGCAGCCTCTGGGACAACTTCAAGCATTCCAATGTTTATATCATAGGGGTCCCAGAACGAGAAGAGAAAAACCAAGAAATTGGAAACCTATTTGAAAAAATAATAAAAGAAAATTTCCCTAATTTGGTAAATAGACATACAAGTGCAAGAAGCACAGAGAGTCACAAACAAGATAGGTGCAAAGAGGACCCCACCAAGACACATCATAAATAAAATGCCAAAGCTTAAAGATAAAGAGAGAATCTTAAAAGCAGCAACAGCAAAGTAGATAATTACCTACAAAGGAGTTCCCATAATACTGTCAGCTGATTTCCCAAAAGAAACTTTTCAGGCTGGAAAGGATTGGCAAGAAGTAGTCAAAGTGATGAAAAGCAAGAATCTACAACCTAGATTACTCTCTTCAGCAAAGCTATCATTGAGAATTGAAGGGCAGATGAAATGCTTCCCAGACAAGGTAAAGCTAAAGGAATTCATCATTACCAAACCATTATCATACATAATGTTAAAAGGACTTATTTAAGAAAATATTAAAGCTATGAACATTAAAGTGACAATAAATACATAAATATCAACAACTGGATCTAAAAAACAACCTAAGAAAACAAGCAGAATAGAAATAGAATCATAGAGATGGAGAACATTGGGATGGTGGCCAGTTGAGAAGGGGTCTGGGAGAATAGGGGAAAAAGTAAAGAGATTAAGAAGTACAAATTGGTAGGTACACAATAGACAGTGGGGATGATAAGAGCAAATATAGGAAATGGAGTAGCCAAAGAACTGCTATGCATGACCCATGGACATAAACAAAGGAGGGTGGATCACTTGAGGAAGTAGGAGATACTGGGTGGAGGTAGGCAAAGCAGGGAAAACGGGCACAACTGTAATAGCATAATCAATTTAAAAAATCTGTATCTTGAAACTTTAGTATAATTTTTTCATAAAGAAGAATAGAAAATTTGAAATTACTCTTTTAAGAAAATACTACAGAAAGTAATTAGATTCTCTAAATATAAATAAGTTTCATCATTACAAAACAGAAAAAAATGTTTTCTATTTTATAAATTGTTCTGCCATTAGTAATTACTGAATGCTCCTTTAATGGCTCATAATGAATTCCGTGCATTTTCTAAGAATTATTTGCTCCCAGAGTTATGTGGATTAATTTATGTATATTTAATTTAAAAATTAGCATCACTTTGGGAATCTATCTCTGTAACCTCAAAATTTTATGAATAAATCAGCCAGCTTTTTGAAAAATGCATAAATGTATAAAATACCCTTTAGCACATTTATTTTTGTAAATAAACAAAAATCAATTTTACTTATATATTGTGTAGTGTGAATACATATCTATTTCAATTTAAAATTAAATTATTTCCTATTACCTCTTACATTAAATCAATGGATGCTTTTCATGGTATATACCTTCTGATATTGCAAAAAAAAAAAAAAACCAACACATTTTAAAGGATTGTACTCTATGGATTCAGTGGTAAGCCCCATGCATAAATTCTGTACAGTTTTACCAATTGTATACAAATATCTATTTCAAAATGCCTTACCATCACCTACTAAATCAATCAAATTACAGTGATTAGTGAGATGTGCCAGCATTTCTAGGCTTGCTTTAAGGGTGAGGAATTACTTTTTCAAGAAATAGAAACTTTTATTAGATTTTCTGTTCATTAGCATGGTAAAATATAAATAGATAATAAAAATGCTTTATACCATGGATTCTACTCTGCTGAGGATCCTTTAAAAATCCTTTGCATATACAGTTATCTAAATTCTATGCCAGTGATTTTCAGATTAAGGTTTTATTCTCATGAAGACCTATTTAGCTCAGTCTCCACTATGGAACTAGACAATGCCACCAAAATCACTGTCATCTTAACATTATATTTCAGGAAAATAAAAATGAAGCAGCATAAATCCTTAATTACCACTATTGTAAAAGCTAAACTAACCTAAATAAAACAAATAATCCTCGAAGATTGAGTGGTAGAGCATTAATTTGTGCCTGTAATTGATCTACTTGATATCCTGTATTCACATTTCATTTCTCATACCTACATATGAAATCACCCGTACACAGAACAACTCCACTCTGTCCTGTAGGTATTATGTAGAGTTGAGTCAAGGAGAATGGAAGGAACTCCAGGTATCACTTATCTGTCAAACATCATTCTTCTTATAATTCCTCCAAGTATCTGCATCACACCTGGTGAGCTGGTTAAGCCACAAAGAGACTTTGCTGTCCTTAATGATGTGGCAACGTAAGCAAAGAGTTTCTGGGAAGATATACTTACCAAGGGTAGCTTAGAGCCCATGGAATCCAACAGTCTTTGTAAAAGTAGACAAAAATAAAATAAGTACAAGCTGAGGGATATCATAATATTTTTTAAAAAATTTTATTTATTTAGAGATAGGGGAAGGGAAGTAGAAAGAGAGGGAAACATCAATGTGTGAGGAAAACATGGATTGGTTGCCTCTGCCACACCCCCGAAGAGCCAGGCATGTGCCCTGACCAGGAATCAACTGGTCACCTTTCACTTTGCAGGGGTGTTGCTCAAACAACTGAGCCCTCTGACCAGAGCTAAATTTTTTTTTTCTTGCCTAAGAATATTACATATCTTTTTGTAACAGTCAGGGGATTATATATCCCCTACAGAATCAGTTTTATTGTCCTTGTGAATATGTGTTAAGTATATGATCAACAGCCTTAAAACTCACTGTACAATCAGTAATCTACTTTCGTGGAAGTAAATTTTATTCAAGTAAAGAGCCTTCTTTAACTTCCATTCACATTTAAAAAAAAACTTCCAAATTACTAATGCATGTAAAATAAAACCTTTGCAAAAATAATAATTTACACATATTTAGCAGTTCCACAATTTCAGTCCTCTAGAAGTTAAGACAATTTTATTATGTCTCAATAGTTTTTGACACCATTTTTGCCAAGAAGTTCTAGAAGGTTTCATTTGCACTGGGGATTCCTATTTCAAAGGAGACAGCGATTCATCCAAAGAAATTCTATTAAAGCATAAATTAAATACAGTAATCTAATTATTTTATCAATTACCTTCTTAAGTCAAAGATTAATTTGAATAACCTCTTCTAATAGACCCATATAATTTTTTCTTTGAAGAACTTCAAGAAACTTTGATTTTAAAGTTCCTTCGAAGCCCATTCAACATTTTTCTTTTATTCTGAACCTACTTCTTTATTATTCCCTACTCAGTCATGATTATTAGATTTTAGTTCCAGGCATGTATTGCTGCATAACAAACCATCCTAAAATTGAGTGGTTGAAAATAACAACAATCATTTGTTTTGCTCACAGATTTTCGATTGGACAGGTTTGGTGGGAGAGACTTAGCTCTGCTCAAGGCAGCTTCAGCTGAGGGCCTGGGGACCTGCTTCCACTTTGACTCACAAGGCCACAAGTTGGTACTGACTGGCTGTTGTCTAGACGGTCAGACAGGGCTATGAACGGGGAGCCTCTATTCTACTTGATGTGAGAGACTCCATGTGGCCTGGGCTCCCTCTAGCTTGGGGTCCAAAGGTGAGCTTCCCAATCAGGGCCAGGTAGGAATCTGTGTTGCCTTTTCTGATCTAGTTTTCAAAGTAACATAGTGATGCTTGCCTGTATCTGTTTGAGGCCATCAAAAACATCTGTCCAGTTTCAAGGGGAGAAGACTTAGACTCCACCTCTCCATAGAGTGGCAAAGTTCAGGAAGAGCATTTGGGACAGTAGGTATTATTATGGTCCTTGGGGGAAAATATCTGACATACATTCACTATTATTAAGGCAATTGTTACCTAAAAGTGCAATTCAGATGTTTTGTAAAAGCTGTTTTTAACTCCTAGTCTCTGAATGGCCCCAGTTTTTCCCCTCACCCAACTCTGGCCACCTAAAATACCTTTAAAATATATTTTCCCACTTAATTAGACTACTTCTCTAAACAGATGAGCTCAGAGTTTTCCCTTGGAGGGAATCCGATATCTCCTCCACCTCGGATTGCCTCTTCAGGCACAGACAACTTCATAATTCAGTGTATGAATTTCTAAAGTGATGGGTAAGAATTCAAAGTACTACTATGTTTGAAGCAGGGGTCTTCCTAAAAATAAAGATATTTTTGATGAATTAAACAATAAATACATAAGAATTTTATAAGGGGATTTTAATGATAATGGGTGGTAGATTATTGAAGTAAAATCAGGGCAGAAAAACCTTGAAGGCACAAAAATTTAGAGGTCACCTATAATAAAATCTACTTATTTTTCCTTAAGACACTATTGAGATTGTCTAAGATATCTTTCTCATGGTAGTTTCAACAAACTCTCCAAAAAAAAAAAAATTCATTCCAAGCAAAATAAAAAAAAGAAAGAAAAAATAAAAAGATATATTTTACACTTTGAGGACTTTTTTTTTTGTATAGAGAAGGCATACTTCATTTAAAAATTATAATTGGTTTATTATGGCTTGTAGATATGACATATATATGTGGTATAAAGAATGCTAATCAACAAATACATGTGCATACGTTATATTTAGCTAAATAAATAGAACATTATCAATATTGTTGAAAATTGCCTGTAGACATCTTTTGGATTTTATCCCAGTCTTTCCTGTCAGGAAGCAATTACTGTATAAATTGTGTTAATAATTGCCTATAGAAATTAATTTCATGACTTTTTTGTTTAGTTTTGCTCATTTGTGACTTAAATAAAAATGTATATATTCCATTTTTATGGAATTTATATATATATATATATATATATAGAGAGAGAGAGAGAGAGAGAGAGAAAAAGTCTGTCCAGAAGGTATCCAGCCATGTAATAGGCAATATAGAGGCATTTATTGAAGAAGATAAAGATTTCATTGAACAAGAAACATTGTACAATGATACCTCACTTCCCTTCAAAGTAGGCACCTTGGGACCACACACAGCTCTCCCAATTAACCATCAGCTGCCCCATAGTACTTTCCTGAATCTCATTGATGACCTGAAATCTCTTCCCTTTCAAAGGTGATTTTAGTTTTGGGAAAGCCAAAAGTTACAGGGTGCCAAATCTAGGCTGTAGGGGGCTGAGTCACCTGGGTGATCTGATGTTTTGCTGAAAACTCTGCAGGAGACCTGATGCACAAGCAAGCACATTGTTATGATAAAGCTGCCTATTGCTAGTTGCCCTTAGCTGCAGCCTTCTGAATCATCCAAATAGTTTCTGTGGAGGAATGTTCAAGCTTAACACAAAGTTTGATGCAGATTTGTTGCTCTACGTGCTCAGTTATTTTGAATGCAATGGCCACACAGTACACATGCTCACTCAACAGCACCTACTATCCCCACTGACTAGTAGAGTGAGTTGTCATTGTTCACATATGAGCATTCCAGTCCACTCTCCTTGGCTGCCAGGTTACATGGCTACCTCCCAAACCCTTCTCATTATATTAACAATATACATCTTTGACTTTTTCTTTAACATCATAAAGTATATAATTTATATATTCTTTTGCATGATTGCCAATTATGCTACTGTGGGTATTTGAATTATTTTCAACTTTTGGCGTTAGAAATGATGTGACTATGTACAATGTTTAATATGCCTCCTTATAGAAATAAGGGATTTTTTCCCAGGGTGCATTTGGAAGGGTTTATTGGTCCTATTCCAGTGACAATCAGAAACAGTTTTGCGCTCCCAGCCTTCAAAAGACTTTCTAGAAAAGGACACTGATGTCACGGGTGTACAACAGGAACTTATTCAACACTTGGGGACTGCCTGGAGAGGGTGGCCTTATCATTTGGTCTTTTTATCAGAGGAAACACTCAGTGTATCTTAAAATTTTGAGGTAAGAATTAAAGAAGGCTTTTTTTTTTTTGTCTTTCCTTGTTCAGTGAGTGAGCAGACTGCAAAATTGACCAAGTTTTTTCTTTCTTCCAGAAGTTAGTGACATAATTATTCTCATTAAAGTTGTAATTTGTTATGTTGCTCATGAACTGGCCCACTCTCAACCTCCTTTTCTAGGATAAGTATTAGTTGGCATCTAGAAGCAAATAATGAGCCAGTATAAAATAGCCGCCAAGTTGTTCTTAAGGTTAAAAGTCCATGAATGAAGTATAAGAACTTGCCATGGTTCTGGAGCCCACACCATCTTTTCAAAGTGGGAAGCCTAGACTAGGTGGTAAGTACAGGCTGGGATGGTCTCCTCCTATGAAGTTTAAGTGTTAATATAAGTTTCCGTAAGGTATTCATCTTCTACTTAAATTGCTCATCATAGACTACATATCTGTTCAACTTTACTTAGCAATACTCAATGGCTTTCTGAAAGATACATAAGTTAAACTCCTATCAGCAGGGTATAAGTGTTGGATATTCTACCCAATCTTTATTATTATCAAACTTTTGTTTTTGCCAATCTGGTGTACATGAAGTTATAATACACTGTTGTTCTTATTTGAGTTTCATTCGTACTGAATTTGTTCTTATTTGATTATTAATCAGGTGAACATTTTTTCACATTGTTTATTCCCATTTCCTCTCCTAAAAGTGACTATTTAAGTCTTTTGTTGATTTTTTTTTACTTATTCTTATCTTTATTATTGATCGATTGAGGTTTTCTCAGTGCTTTTTAAAATTTTTTTATTGCTGTTCAAGTACAACATTGTTCAAGTATTGTTGTTTTGACCATTTCCCTTCACTACTCCCCCCACACCCTCCCCGCACCCTCAACCCATCCCCCCTTAACCTTGTCCATGAGTCTCCCATATATATTCCTTGACCACCCTTCCCCTCTTTCCCCCCGTCTTCCCCTCCCCACTCCTCTGTTCACTGTCAGTTTGTTCTTCACTTCAATGTCTCCAGTTACATTTAACTTGCTTGTTTGTTTTGTTGATTAGTCTCCACTTATAGGTGAAATCATACGATATTTGTGTTTTATTTCCTGGCTTATTTCACTTAGCATAATGCTCTTCAGATCCATCCATGCCGTTGTGAATGGTAGGAGCGCCTTCTTTCTGCAGTGAGTATTCCATGTGTAAATGTACCACAGTTTTTTGATCCATTCATTTACCGGTGGGTACCTACGTTACTTTCAACACTTGGCTATTGTATGCAAAGGACCTGAACAGACACTCCTCCAAGGAGGACAGACACAGAACCCAGAGACACATGAAAGAACCAACTATCAACTGGATTTACTTGATAGTTACAGAATAGTTTATTCAACAATTAAATACGCATTCATCACATGTTCACAAGGGACATTAAGAAAGATAGGACAAATTCTGGGTGATAAATACACCTTAAAGTACTTAAAAGAATAGATATCATATAAAGTATGTTCTTAGATAAAAATGGAATTAAACGATATACCTATAACAGAAACACAGCTGGAAAACCTCAAAATATTTGGAGACTGAAATACATACTTCTATATAAAGTATCAGTCAAAGAAAAACATTTCAAAAAAAGGTAAAATTATTTTGAAAAAAAGTGAAAAAGAAAATAATAAAAAAAATAGTGCAAGAGTCAGTGAAAATAGAAACCAGATCAACAGAGAAAAAAAAAGTTTAAACTATGTTAAAATATTTATAAAATTCATAAAACTCCACTCAGTCTAACAAAGAGAAAAGGGAGGAAAAGATTAATTACTGATATAAAAAATAAAAAAGGTTATTCATCACTATGATCTCATAGACATTATAAGAATACTAAGAAATATTGTGGACAACTTATTTTTCACATATTTGATAACATAGATGAAATGGACTAATTTCTTGAAAGGTACAAACTACCAAAACTTACACAAGGAGAAATAGATAATATGAATAAACCTATTTTTATTAAGTAAATTCACCGAACAGTAACCTACCAAAAAGAAAGAAAAAGAAAGAACCAGGCTCAGCCAAACTCAGAATTCATTGGTGATTGCTACCAAGCATTTACAGAATAAATAACACTAGTTCTCTACAATCTCTTTCAGAAAATAGAAGTATAGGGAACATTTTCTAACTTGTTTCATAAGCTTGCTATTACTGTAATATCAAAATCAAGTAACACATTACAAGACAAGAAAACTATAAAGCAATATATCTAATAAACATAGACATAATAATTTTCAGAAAATATTGGCAAATAATAACCAACAATGTATGATAAAAAGAATTACACACCATGACCAGGTAGAATTTATTCCAGTTATGCAGGGCTGGTTCAACATTTGACAATTGATTAATGTAACCATAACACAGCAGGTAAAGAAGAAAAATTACATGACCATATCAATAAATACAGAAAAAGTATTTTACATAATCTAGCAACTGTTTGTGTTAAAAACTTTCAACAAACTAGGAATAACCAGAAACTTCCTCAGCTTGATAAAGAATGTCTACCAAAAAAATGTTGGCTAAAATTACACTTACCCCTGGCTTGTGTGGCTCAGTGGATTGAGCACCAACTTGCAAACCAAAAGGTTGCCAGTTCGATTCCCAGTCAGGACACATGCCTGGGTTGCAGGCCAAGTCCCAGTAGGGGGCATACAAGGGGCAACCACACATTGAAGTTTCTCTCCTTCTCTCCCTCCCTTCTCCTCTGTATACAAATAAATAAATAAACTTTAAAATAAATAAATAAAATTACACTTAATTATGAGAAACTAGATTCTTTTCCTCTAAGACTGGAAACAAGGTGAGGATATTCCCTTTCACCATTCTTTTTTAACATCATACTGGAATCCTAGCTAGTTCAATAAAACAGGAGGAGGAAATAAGAGTATAAAATTTAAAAGGAAGAAGTAGAATTGTCTCTCTTCAAACATGTATTTGTAGAAAACACAAAAGGACCAACAAAAGTGTTCCTGGACCTAATAAATAATTAGAGCAAGGTGGCAGGATACCATGCTAATATACAAATGCCAGTTGCTTTCCTATGTACCTAGCAGGCCTAAGTTGGTCAAATCCTGTACTCTCCTTTTTAAAAATTATTTTAATTTTTTTTATTTTTTCAATTACAGTTTACATTCGATATTATTTTGTATTAGTTTCAGATGTGCAGCATAGTGATTAGACAAAGAAGTCCCTCCAATATTTCAGGTACCCAATTGGTACCATACATAGTTATTACAATATTATTGATTATATCCCCTATGCTGTAATTTACATCCTTGTGACTATTTTATAACTACCAATTTCTGATTAAAGGACTGTCTTTAGGGCTGGCAATTGCTTGGATTCTGGTGATGAGCTGTGAAATCTTGGAATATTCTTTCTGATCAGAGTAATTTTCTATGACTAAGGCCTGGAGTCATGCAGCACTTTTTTGATCAGATACTTTATACTAAAAATGTGTTTTATGATGAATATCATTTTTTGCATGCCCAAGGCTTTGGATGAAATGGTACCAAATGGATAAGATAATCTGTGCTAACAAATGTGATTTATGTTGAACAAATGTTTTGCTCTGTGGAGCTGGAGTCTGAGTAGCTAAAGTCAACCTTGCAGGTAATCCATACATTTGTGATTTACCTCCAGTGAAGCACTGAACACCAAACTTGTTTGACCTTACTTGATTGTCAACAATTTGAACATGTTGTCACACACTGTTGCTGAGAAAATTAAGTTCACAGATAGGAAAACTCAGTGTTATTTACAAGTCATTTCTTTCTAACTTAATCTATAGACTCAATGTAATTCAAACAAAATACCATCAGATTACTTCATAGATATATACAAACTGATTTTAAGGTTTATATGCAAGGAAAAAATACTGACAATCAACATAATACTTAAGAACAGCAAAGTAAGAGGACTGATAATACCCAACAACAAGACTTACCATAAGTTGCAAATCAAGACATCATGTATCAAGACAGCATGATTCTGATAAAAGAAGTGATTGAAGAGAAAACCCCAAAATAGATCCACAGTAACATAGCCAACTGCACATTGACAAAAAAGCAAAAACAATGGGGAAAGGATAGACTTTCAAAAAAGGTGCTAGAACAATTGGACATCCATGTAAAAAATTAATGTACACACTGAATTTATGTATTTTATAAAAATTAACTCAAAGTAGAATATAGACTAAATATAAAATGTAAACTATAAATATTCTAGAATATGATTTAGAGGAAAATCTAGATGACCTTGGTTTTGATGATGAGCTTTTATATACAACACCAAAAGCATTATTAATAAAAATATATACATGAAAGGCTTTGGCAAAAGGGTTTGGGTAAAATTTTCAATGAATGAAGGAAATTTTATCCAAGAAAAATTACTAAAAATCAAGGTCTGTGGTATTTGAAACAAGATCTAGGTCCTCTATCCCACCTGCCAGCTCAAAAAGATGGAATCTCTTTCCAGAGAGGTATATTTAAAAACAGTAGGCTTCCACTACTCACATTTCCCAGATGGAAGACTATCTCCCCAAGCTATTGCCATCAACATTTCTCATTCTTCCCCTAAGTATCTATTGCTGTATATAGGTTCTGGGTATATGCAGCTAAAACACTGGGGCTTCTTTCTCCTGCTCCCATTTCTAACTCAGAAGGTTTGTTCTGAGTAGCAGAGTTGAGAACAGTAGGACCCAATAGCCATTGCACTGGCATATAAGGTGGGAGTTCCATGCTAAAACAAGTAAGCCAAGGAACTCTTTGTGCTTCCCCTCTCACCTCTCCCCAGATGTTCAGTTCCTAAAAGGAGTGTCACTCAGAGGGAAGCACACAATTGTCCTTTCCTCCAGTGTCAGACTTCGCTCAAAGATTTGTCTAGTGACAGAAACAGCCCATAGAACATAAAGTTTCAACTCTCTTCACGAAAGAACAGACTGAACTTCCAAGAATGTGGACAAGTTAAAGCCAGAAGGCCCTTTCTAAACAATGGAACTTGTGGTAAAGTAATTTGTAGGAAATAGATTGATTTATTGAATTCTTAGGTAAAACTATAGACCAGCTTGTTTGCCAGAGAGAAATGAGGGAAAGAAATAGCTAGGAAGAGACTTCCTGAGCTCAGGAAAAAGAAAATCTTAAAAACTGACCACAGGAACTCTCTTTTTAAAGAGACCTTAATTTGAACAGATTCGTCTGTAAAGCAATTTTTGCCAAATAGAGCAACTAGTTGGCAATTAGTAGAGTTTCATATCTGTGTGTGTAATGGAAAGAACAAAAGAGAGCCCTGCCAAAACCACTGGCAAACTAGTGTCACTGTGAGCTCTGGAAATGGGGTGGGGAAGTGGGTATGTACAGGGAATAAGTAGTAAGAATTGCTACAATATGTCATATAAAATGTTTATTTTCCAATAAACAATATGAGATATGAAAAGAAACAAAAAATGTATGAATTATACATTGGGCAAAAATAAGTAAAAAAAAAAAGAAGAAAAGAAAAAAGGAAGGACTTTCAGAGAAAGTAACAAGATGTCATATTTAACAGTGAATGACTTTAGTTTAGCCATTACAAATGTGTTAAAAGAAAAAACAAGAAATTAAGATTAAAAATGTAAAAGAGAGTATGGTGGCTATGTAACAACAAAAAGGGAGTATCAGTAAACATACAGAAATTATTTAAATAATAAAATAAAAAGTGTGGAATTGAAATATACAATAACTGAAATTTTAGAAAATCACGAGGGGGACCCATCAGTAGATGTGAACTGAGGGAAGAAAAACTGAGCAAGCTTGAAAAGACATAAATGGAAATTATGGAGCCAAAAGAACAGAGAAATAAAAGAATGAAGAGAAATGACAAAGCCTCAGAGAAATATGGGAGACATTTTAGTGCATGAATACATGTGTAACGAAATACAGAAAGAGAAGAAAGAGAAAGACAAAGAAAAATGATTTAAAAAATAATGGCTGCAAATGTCTCAAAGTAGTGTTTTTTTTTAAACGTGTGAATCTACACATCTAAGAAGTTCAGTGAACTCACAAGAAAGATAAATGAACAAAGATCCACAAATGGGCATATCAAAGTAAAAAATGTTGAAAATCAAAGATAATATGAAAATCATGGAAGCAGCAAAGGAAAATGACTCACCAGTGAAGAGCAACAGCTAACTTCTTAGCAGAAACAATGGAGGTTAGAAAGAGTAGGATTACATATTTTAAAAGTACTGAAAGAAAACAAATGAACCAAGAATCTTATATCCAGCAAAACCATCTTTAAAAAAAAATGAAGGCAAAATGAAGATATTCCAAGATACTCTGGCTGTGTAGCTCATTTGGTTAAAGCATAGTACCAATAAACCAAACCTGTGGATTCGATCTCCAGTCTGGGCACATAGAATCAACCAATGAATACATTGGTGGGTGTAATAGCAAATCATTCTCACTGTCTCCCTCTCTCTCTCTTCCTTTCTTGCTCTAAAATCAATAAATAAAAATTTTAAAAAGACATTCCAAGGAAAACAAAAAATTAAGAAAACGTATTGCAGAACAAGCTGACAATAAATACTAAAGAAGAACCAGGCTGAAAACAAGTGATATCACATTGACAATTGAATCCACAAAAGAAAACAAAGGTGCAGCGGTGTGAATAACTACGCAATTATAAAACACAGTATATAAGCATATTTCTTCTTTTTTTCTCTTAATTAAATTTAAAAAGCAATTCTATAAAACAATATCTAAGTATATTGTTGGGCTTATAACATATAGAAATGTAACATATTGAAAATAATAGCATAGAAACAAAGAGAACTAGAAATAGTAAATAAGAAGGAGAATATAGCAAATTATAAAAATTTACTTGCTCTCCTATCTTTCTCAGCTTCATTAATAGATGTAAAATTATATAAAGTGATGTTAGGATATATCAATGGGTCCTAGTAAACACTCTGGCACTTCCTCTAACCTTAGAGCTACCATGTGACTCAGCAATTTCAGTCATAGATACAGTACTCAAGGGAAATGAAAACATGGCCATAAAAAAACTTGTTCATGAATGTTCATAGCATTATTATTTATAATAGCCAAAAAGTGGGAAAAATCAAATATTCATCAAGTAATGACTAAATAAAATATAGTATTTTGTTATAATGAGATATTATTTAGCCATAAAACAATAGAGTACTGATGCAAGCTGTGACATCAATAAATCTTAAAAATATGTAAATGAAAGTAGCACTGGATAGTTCCATTTCACTGAAATGTCCATAATAAGAAAATTTATAGAGATGAAAGTACATTGATGGTTTCCTGGAACTGGGGAAGGTCAGGAATACTGGCTAAGAGTTGCAGGGTTTTTTTCTGGAATGATGAAATATTCTAAAGTTAACTAAATATATTATATTATTTTGCATAAGTAATTGATAAACATTACACAAAACTATTTATTAGACTGTGTTAAAATGGACTACTGATAATGTTATAATTACCACAAACCTTCTAGAGATAAATTTATAAATATTAATCAGAAGATTTAAATCAAGTGTGACTTTTGATGATATATTTCTAATTCTAATAAGGAATTATTCAGAATTATAATCATAGTTACAAAATTATATATGTAATAATTATTTGTCTTTGTCAAAGATAGATACACAGTAACTCAGCCCCACGTTATAGTAATAATTTAATGAAATAAAAAAGCTCACAAATAATCCCTTTGAAAAGTCAGGTTCAAAATTTTATATAAACTCTGATCTTAATATTGCATTTTAAGAGGAGAAAAAGAAATTAATTTAAACAGAGTATCGAGAGGAGTAGAATTGTGTTTTATTTTTTCTTCATTTTAAAAATTTTCTAAAATCAGAGTACATTAGGCTTCTATTGTACAACATGACAGAATTACTAAAAAGTTACCAAGGCAGCAGTACTTCAAGTTTATTACTATTTAATTTATGCCTACTACACGTTCATAAATATAATCTCAAAGCAAACTATAACTATTCTATATATAACCTAACTATTCTAATGCTTTTTGATTTCAAAAGGTCACAGGAAGTGAATAGGAAACTCATTCAATGAGAATTTATTGGAGCTAACATTGTGTTGAGTGTGGTATATAATAAGTAGCAGACTAACCTCCCCCTCAGTGATCTTGTAAATTGAGTGTACAAATAAGACTCCACAGAGAAAGTAACTAAAAATCAATGATGATGTAAATTAAGATGATGATGCTGGTAGTTAATAGTAGAGGTACAGTAATCATTCAGAAATGAGTAGAGTAGCAGAGGCCAGGATTTTGGTCTTTTTACAAAATGATGTGTCATTGAGGTGGAGAAAAATTAATCAAATACTGGAGTAAGTTGGCTATGCTGAAATGGAAGCATAGTGATTAATATGTGAAAGTGCCAATAGAAATCTAGGCTCAACTACAAGAGGAGGGTATGTACAGCCATATATGGAATATACCTACAATGCTCAGCTTGGGTGATAGAGGAGGCTGTACCACTGGACCTTATAAAACACCTTCTACATTAGGCCACTCATGCCTGGGAAACATGATGGCTCCCCCTAATGCATAGAAACAAACACAGGGAGGCTGCCAAAAAGGAGGAGACAAAGAAACATGTCCCCAGTGAAAGGACAAAAGTCTAGAAAAGAACTAAACCTAAGGGAGACAAGCAATCTGCTCAATGCAGAATTCAAAACACTGGTTATCAGGACACTCAATGAACTCAGTGAGAATATCAACAGCATAAAAAAGGACCAGTCATAAATGAAGGTACACTAACTGAAATGAAGGTTATTTATAGGGCATCAATAGTAGAATAAATGAAACCAAAAATCAAATTAGTAATTTGGAATATAAGGAGGCAAAAAAAAAAAATCCAATTACAAAAGCAGAAAGAAAAAAAGAATCCTCCCCCAAAATGAGGGTAGTGTAAAAAACCCTGGGACATCTTCAAGAGTACCAACATTTGCACCATGGGGGGTTCCAGAAGAAGAAGAGAGAGAATAAGAAAATGAAAGCCTCTTCCCTAACCTGGTGAAGGAAATAGATATACAATCCCAGGAAGCATAGAGAGCCCCAAACAAGATGAACCCAAAAAGGCTCACACCAAGACACATAATAATTAAAATACAAAAGATTAAGGACAAAGAGAGAACCTTAAAAGGAGCAAGAGAAAAGCAGTTAATTACTTATAAGGGAGCTCCCATAAGGCTGTCAGCTGATTTCTCAACAGAAACTTTTCAGGTCAGATGGGATTGGCAAGAAATGTTCAAACTGATGAAAAGCAGGGACCTACAAACAAAATTACTTTACCCAGCAAAGCTGTCATTTAGAATTAAAGGACAGATAAAGAGCTTCCCAGACAAGAAAAAGCTAAAGGAGTTCATCACCACCCAAAAAATATAACATGAAATGTTAAAGGGTCTTCCTAAGAAGAAGGGAAAAAGATAAAAAATGTGATCAATAAAATTGCAATAAATAAATATCAACAATTAATCTAAAAAACAAAATAAACAAGCAGAACCGGAGCATACTTATAGATACAGAGTATATTTTGATGGTTACCAAATAGGAGGGCTTGGGGGGATGGGTAAAAAGATGAAGGGATTAAAAAGTATAAATTTGTTGTTACAAAATAGTCATTGGGATGTGAAGTTACAGCATAGTGAATAAAGTCACTAATACCCTAATAATTATGTATGGTGTAAGATGGGTGAGATATTTATCAGGATGATCACTTAGTAAACTATGTAATGCCTAATCACTAGGGTATATACCTGAAACTCATATAATAATGTATGTCAACTGTAATTGAAAAATAAAAATGATTTAAAATTGAAAAATAAAAGTTAAGAAGGTGGGAGCAAATATATGGTGCATGGAGAACATAAAGTAGAACATATATCAAATTTATTCTAGGGTTAATAAATTTTTATTAAAAGTTAGTTATAGTGAGTGTCACAATTAAGACATTTATTTTAAAAATTGTTGGTTCCTATTTATGAAAAACCATGTTCAGTGTGATGGGGTTGAATTGATTTTGAAATGTGCTGGGGGTGCTTCTGCCTCTCAGTTTCTGGATGAAGTTGAAAGAGAAATACATTTGAGAAAGGATATAAAATTCGTCCCTAAATAGTGAAATACAGTTTTAAAATGGAACATATTTCCTAGCCATTATCCATGCTGTCATGAAGTACAAATGAGTAAAACTTAGGAAATATTTAGTTATATAATGTCCATAACAGGAGTTGAAATATAAGGTAAGATTATTTACAGTCCAAACCAAAAACATAAATGTCTCCATTCTTCATTTGTGCTTTACAAAGAGACCAACCCAAGAGCATATGTATAGTCTGTCTCTAGAGTTAGGATTGCCAGATGAAATAAAGAATGACAACATATTTTTTAATGCCAGATAAATATTTTTATTATAGGTATTTTCTAAATTTTGAATGAAACATATTATACACATCTGACATTTAATAGGATTAAAGCAACAACTTGTAATAACCTATCAATTTTTCTTATCACATATGTATCCTACTGTACTGAGATCTTTGAGAACCAGTAAACCATAGGAAAGTAGGAGGAAAATGAACATATTCTCTGTAGATTTAACTCTATATTACTGAATTGTTTTAGTACAGCACTGTAGTGTGGCATGTTGGAATAACCATCAATAAGTTCTCTGTAGAATAAAAAGACATCAACAAAACATTTCTCTTTAAAACACATCCTGTAACCTTCAGTATTATAAAGATATCCAGGCGCTAGTTAAATTATACCTGATTGACCACTTAAAATGTCTCCTAGAATGATTTCATTCCCTGTCTCATCATTAAATAAGGCAACATAAATTTTTATTGGGATTTTACTTTATAGAGATTATAACAATAAACGTCAGTATGGAATTTTTTATTTCTGAGAGACGTTAAACAAGAGATGTCAAAAGCAGTAAAATAAATGCTTGCCTCAATATGTGGCCTGGTTCACCATATTAAAAATGCTATGATCCAACAGTTTTATCTTTAAAAAAACAGCAATGATTCCTTTTAATGAATTATTTTGGAAAAATAGAAAAATGAAACCAAATGAATCTAAACTGCTTTTGCATGGCTCTAAATATCACTGCAGAAAAGCATTATTCACATTTGTAATACAGCTTTATGGCATCAATTCTTTTATGGTACTTTTACTTTAGAGAAATACATAGGACTTGTTTGTGTAGTGCTGAGTAAAAACACAAAGATTCTTTTTGTTTGTTTGTTTTAAATATTTTATTGTTGTTCTATTACAGTTGTACCAATTCTTCACCCTTTGCCATCCCCCACTTAGTCCACCCCACACTCCCACAGTCAGTACCCACTTCGTTGTCCATGTCCATGGATCATTCATACATGTTCTTTGACTAGACCCTTCCCCTTCTTTCCACCATTATCCCCCACCCCTCTGGTCACTGTCAGACTGTTCCATGTTCCATGCCTCTGGTTCTGTTTTGCTTATTAGTTTCTTTTTGTTCCTCTTATATGTGTGATCATATAGTATTTGTCTCTCATCAACTGGCTTAATTCACTTATATTTTCCAGTTCGATCCATGCTGTAGCAAAAGATAGGAGTTCCTTCTTTCTTTCTGCTGTGTGGTGTTCCACTGTATAAATGTGCCACAGTTTTTTGACCCACTCATTTACTGATAGTCACTTAAGCTCTTTCCAGTGCTTGGTTATTATAAATAGCACTGCTATGAACATTTGGGTGCATAGGTTCTTTTGAATTGGTGTTCCAGGGTACTTAGGGTATAATCCCAGAAGTGGAATTGCTGGGATAAAAGGCAGTTCCATTTTTAGTTTTTTGATGAAATTCCATACTGTTTTCCACAGTGGCTTCACCAGTCTGCATTCCCACCAACAGTACTTTAGGGGTCCCTTTTCTTTACATCCTCTCAAGCCCTTGTTGTTCGTTCATTTGTTAATGTGGGCCATTTGGATTGGTGTGAGATGGCACCTCATTGTGGTTTTAATTTGCATCTCACTGATAGCTAATGATGTTGAGTATCCCTTCATATGTCTCTGGGCCCTCTGTATGTCCTCCTTGGAGAAGTGTTTGTTCAGGTCCTTTGCCCATTTTTAAATTGGTTTGATTGTCTTCCTGGTGTTGAGTTGTATGAATTCTTTATATATTTTGGAGATCAAACCCTTGTCCAAGGTATCATTGGCAAAAGTCCTCCCAACAGTTGGATCCCTTTTCATTTTCATGATGTTTTCTTTAGCCATGCAGAAACTTTTCACTATGATATAGTCCCATTTATTTGTTTTTTTCCCTTATCTCCCTTGCCCTAGGAGATATATCAGTGAAAATATTGTATGTGGAATATCTAAAATTTTCCTGTGTTCTCCTCAAGAATTTTTATGGTGATACAACTTATATTTGTTGTTTACCTATCTTGAGCTTGTTCTGGTATGTGGTGTAAGTTGGTTGCCTAGTTTCAGTTTTTTGCATATACCTGTCCAGATCTCCCAACACCATCATTGAAGAGGCTATTTTTACTCCACTGTATGTTCTTTCACACTTGGTCAAATATTAATTGCCCATGTGCTATGGAGACATGGGTTTCTTCTGAGCTCTCTGTTCTGTTCCATTGATCTATGCGTCTGTTCTTAAGGCAGTACCAAACTGTTCTGATTACAGTGGCCTTGTAGTATAATTTGATACTAGGTATTGTGATCCCTCTTACTTTGTCCTTCTTCCTTAAGATTCTGAGGCTATTTGGGATCATTTTGGGTTCCATATAAATTTTTGAAATATTTCTTCTAGATCTGTGAAATGTGCCTTTGGTATTT
Organism: Mormoops blainvillei; assembly: GCA_004026545.1. Lineage (NCBI taxonomy): Eukaryota > Metazoa > Chordata > Mammalia > Chiroptera > Mormoopidae > Mormoops > Mormoops blainvillei. The sequence continues at coordinate 199,380 of PVJD01001542.1, read as the reverse complement.
AATAAGGGCTATGTTGAATCTATAGATGGTTTTGGGTAGTATGCACATTTTAATTATGTGAATTATTCCAATTTATAAGCAGGTTATACACTCCATTTATTTTCTCTTCCTTAATTTTTTCCTTCAGTGTTCTGTAGTTCTCTGAGTACAGGTCTTTTACCCCTTGATTAAGATTATTCCTAAGTACTTTATTTTTCTTGTTGCTGTTGTAAATGAGATTTTTTCCTAGTTTGTGATATTTCATTGTTGGTGTACAAAAAAGCCTTCAAGTTCTGAATATTGATTTTGTATCCTGCTATTTTGCCAGATTCACTTACTAGGTCAAGTAGTTTTATGTTTGGAGAAAATAGGACTTTCTATGTGCATTATCCTGTCTTCTGCAAATGACAGTTTTACTTCCTCCTTTCCAATTTGGATGCCTTTTATTTTTTTTTCTTGTCTGATTTCTATAGGTAGAACTTCCAATACTATGTTGAATAAAAGTTGTGAAAGCAGATACCCTTGTCTTGCTTCTGATCTTTATGGAAAACTTGTAGCTTTTCCCTGTTGAGTATGATGTTGATTGTAGGTTTCATATATATTGCCTTTATTGTGTTGAGGTATGCTCCCTCTATTCCCACTTTGCTGAGTGTTTTTATCATAAATGGGTGCTGTACTTTATGAAATGCTTTTTAAGCATCTATTGATATGATCATGTGATTTTTGTCTTTCATTTTGTTTATGTGATATATTACATTTATTGATTTACAAATATTGTACTACCCTTACATCCCTGGTATGTATCCCACTTGATCATGCTGTATGATCTTTCTAATGTATTGCTGGATCCATATTGCCAATATTTTGTTGAGGATTTTAGCATCTACGCTCATCAGAGATATTGCCCTGTTGCTTTCTTTCTTTCTTTGTTGTATCTTTACCGGCTTTTGGAATTAGGATAATACTGGCCTCATAAAAAGAGTTTGGAAGTCTTCCCTCTTCTTGGATTTTTGGAATAGCCTGAGAAGAACAGGAGTTAGTTCTTCTTTAAATGTTTGGTAAAATTTGCCTGTGAAGCTATCTGGTCCAGGGCTTTTGTGTGCTGGGAAGTTTTTGATTGCTGCTTCAATTTCACTAGTTGTTACCAGTCTATTCAGGATTTCTGCTTCTTCTTCCTTCAATTTTGGAAGTTTGTATGCTTCTAGAAATTTGTCCATTTTGCCCAGATTGTCCAGTTTCTTGGCATATAGTTTTTCATGGTAATTTCTTACAGTCCTTTATATTTCTGTGATATTATTTGTAAGCTCTCCTCTATCATTTCTGATTTTATTTATGTGGGTCCTCTCTCATTTTTTCTTGTTGAATCTGGTTAAAGCCTTGTAAATTTTGTTTATCTTTTTAAAGAATGATCTCCTGGATTTATTAATCCTGTGGTTTTTTTTTTTTTTAGTTGATATTTCATTTAATTCTGCTCTCATAGTGATTATTTCCTTCCTTGTACTCACTCTGGGCTTTGTTGTTGTTTATCTAGTTGTTGAAGATGTAGGATTCGGTTGTGTATTTAGATTTTGCTGTCTTTTTTAGGTAAGCTATTTTGTTGTGAACTTCCCTCTCACACTGTCTTTGCTGTGTCCCATAGGTTTTGGGCTGTCGTATGTTCATATTCATTTGGTTTCCAGACACTTTTTGATTTCTTCGTTGATCTCATTGTTAGCCCATTCATTATTTAATAGTATGTTACTCAGTCTACATATATTTGAATGTTTTTGAGTTTTTCCTTGAGGTTGGCTTCTAATTTCAAGCCATTGTGATCCAAGAATATGCTTGATATGACTGTAATTTTCTTGAATTTGTTGAGGCTTGTTTTGTGTTCTACCATGTGGTCTTTGAAAATGTCCCATGTACATTCAAAATGAATGTATATTTTGCTTCTTTGGAGTGAAAGATTCTATATCTATCAATTAAATCCAGTTGATTAGGGTTTTGTTCAATGTAATAATATCCTTGTTGGTACTTGGTTAGGAAGATCTGTCCACTGTTGAAAACGTGGTGTTAAAATCTCCTATGATGAGTGTGTTGTTGTCAAGATCTTTCTTGAAGTCCTCCAAGGTTTTCCTTATGTATTTTGGTGCTCCTATGTTGGGTATATATATGCTTATAAGGGTTATATCTTCTTGATGAGCTACTTCCTTAAGTATTATGAAGTGACCTTCTTTGTCTCTTTTTTTATAGCCTTTGTTTTGAAGCCTATTTTGTCTGATATAAGTGTTGCTACCCCAGATTTTTTTTCAAGTCAATTTCCTCAGAATATTTTTTCCACTCTTTCACTTTCAGTCTGTGTAGATCTTTTGTTCTGAGGTGGGCCTCTTATAGACAGCATATATGCTGGTCATGTTTTCTTATCCATTCAGCTACCCTATGTCCTTTGATTGGAACATTTAATCCATTTACATTTAAGGTTATTATTGATAGGTACTTAATCACTGCCATTATTTCCCTCTGTACCAGTGCTCCTCTCTGTCTCTTTTTATTCACCTTCTTAAAGCAGTCCCTTTTACATCTTTTGCAATGCAGGTTTGGTGGAGATGTATTCTTTAAGACCCTTTTTGTCTGGGAAACTCCTTATTTTGCATTCCATTTTAAATGAGAGCCTTGCTGGGTAGAGTAACCTTGGTTGCAGGCCTTTGCTTTTCATTACTTAGAATATTTCTTGGCATTACCTTCTGGTTCATAGTGTTTCTGTTGAGAAATAGCTGATAGCATTATTGGAGCTTCCCTGTATGTTATTAGCTTTTTCTCCCTTCCTGCCTTTAAGATTCTCATTGTCTTTAAATTTAGCCATTTTAATTATGATATGTCTTGTAGTGGGCCTCTTTGGGTTCATCATTATTGGGGCCTTTTGTGCTTCCTGGACTTGCATGACTTTTTCCCATCATCAAGTTAAGGAAGTTTTCTGTCATTACTTTTTCAAACAAGGTTTCTATGCCTTTTTCCTCTTCTCCTTCTGATGTCCCTATGATACAAATATTATTACCTTTCATGTTGTCCTGGAGCTTCCTGATACCATCTTCAAACTTATTGAGTCATTTTCCATTTTGTCGCTCTGTCTAGGAGTTTTTTTCTACTTTGTCCTCCAGCTCACTTATTAAATTATCTGCTTCATATAGCCTCCTTTTAATTCCTTTTAATATATTGTTCATTTCAGGTATTGTATTGTTCATTTACTTCTGGCCCTTACTGATAGTGTTGTGTCCTTTTTCCTGCAGTTGTAGTTCCCAATAAGGTCCTTGTCATTTCTGTGGAGTTCACTGCTATTGTCACTGAATTCCTTGAGCATCCTTATAACCATTATTTTGAACTCAGTGTCTGATAGTTTTCTTGCCTCAATTTCATTTAGCACTCTCTCTGAGGATTCCTCTTTTCCTTTCAGTTGGGAGTTGTTTCTTTGTCTCCTCATTTTAGGTGACTCTTTTTGTTTATTTCTGCATATTAGATCGATCTGGTTTGTCTCCCTGTCTTTGTGGTATGATCTCTTGTGGTAGGAGACCTGTGGAACTAAGTGGTGCAGTCTCCTTGATCTTCTGAGCTGGATGCTTTTAGGATGAATTTTATGCAACTTATTTGGGCTCTATGGTTATAATTGAGTTTTAGTTGTTGTTGGTTGGGTCCTTCCCTCTGGCTGGCTGTCTGAAAGTCACAATGCCTACCACATCTTGTATGTTGTTGTGCAGGTACTGCCAGAACAAAACCAAACAACCAGGAAACAAACCCACACCCACAAAAATAACACCCACTCACGACCACATTATCAACAGCAAATGAGCAAATATTAATAAAGGTGTAAAGAGATCATGCCTATTATAAAAGAGGAAATACAAATATGAGATAAATAACCGAAAGTAAAATTATTTTGAGAGGGTCAGAGTAGATAAATAATAAGTGTAGGGAATAGAAACAAGATGAAGAAAGAAGGAAAAGAAAATATACATCATAAATAAAAAAGGATGGGAAGAAGGCAGAATGGAGTAAGAAACGGGGAGAGAATAGTATTAGGTTTAAACAAAAAAAAATTTTTTAATGTAGTGAAAAAAATAGGAACCAAATTGGAAAAAAAGATCCACCAGTGCAATATCAACAAGTGAGCAAGGATTAATATAGATAGAATAGGAATAAGAAGGAAAGAAAGAAATAAAAGCTTATGATGAAAGAGAAGTTATATTGATAGGATAGAGGGAGAAGGAAAACTAATAGTGAAGAATGAAACCAGGCTAGATGGGAAAATTAAAATTTAAAACAAAAAACAAAGAAATGGTAGGAGGAAGACAAAATGGAGTAGGAGATGGGAATGGTAAAGTTTGATTTTGAAACACAAAAATTATGAAGATCTAGAAAGAAAACTGAAGAAATGCAACAACAACCACCATATCCATAGCCAATGAGCAGAGACTGATAAAGGTTGAGAGAGAATATGGGTATTTTAAGAATGAGAAAAAGAATGTGAGATGACTAATGACAAGAAAAATGGTTTTGAAAGGCTAGAGTGGGGAAAATAGTAAGTGCACAGAATAGAAACATCATAGCAAGAGAAAAAAAAATTTAAAACAAAAGAAGAGGGAGGAAGAAGGTAAAATGGAATAAGAGAAGGGAGGAGCAAAGTATGTGGTTTAAAATAAACTGAAATATAAAAACTAGTGAAATAATAGGCACAACCTTGAAGGAAAAGAATGTTAAAAAGCTATGTAAGAGGAATGAATACAAATCATGAAGAAGACCATGGTGGAATCATCTCAGTAGAATCCAGTGTTTACCACTGTCTTCTCTTTCTGGAAACACCCCTTGTGATGTCAAGTGGTGTCCTAGTCTGGCCTTAGGCAGCCTGTTCAAGACTAAAAGTGATCCACAGTCTGTGGCTGTCTCCTTCAGATTTGGCTGGTCCCCACTGTTCTGCTCTGCTGGCTTTCCATCCCCCCAGGACCAAGGAGTGGTTCATTCAATAACCTGAGAGGGCTGCTAGTACCTTCTCCACCTGCCTCCAGAGGGGGCCTCTGGTGCAATTGGGAAGATGGGTACCCTGTGTCACCTCTTGGGGATGCTGTTCCATCTTCTGGGAAGGTGGTGAGAGTGTTTCCCTGCCTTCTGGCCACAGGTCTTGGTCTGTCCCAGATTCTTTCCAATAATGTATGGTTTCTGGTGAATTACCTGTCCATTTCCTGTGAGGGGCCTATCTGTGTAATAGAAGCAGCTCTTTCCTGCTTGGCCCAGACAACATCTCTGTCTAGGCATCAAGGCTGGGCAGGGCCATGAATACCCCTTATTGCACCTGTCTAATTTCTCTCCTTTGCTAGTTTCAGCAGATCAGGGCCCAACAAACAATGTAACTCATAGTGTCTGGTAAAGGGCCCCTTCAGACTTTTTCTTCTTTCCCCTGTGGAATGGACCCAGCAGGGGGTTCCTGAATCTGTCCTCACTGATCTACAGAGCCTGTGACCCCTACAAGTGTGGACTGGGTTCACCTACTTGTGAGGGGACCTGCCGGGCTGCAGGAAATCTCAGACTTTCAGCTTCTGGCCATCCAGAACCTAGCCTGCCACTCTCTCACCAGAGACTCTCTCCTGAGCTCTCCACTCTGTACAGTCCCCTCACCAGCCATGCTGGATTGGGTCCCAAGGTCCCTTCAGCATGACTCTACCCCTCTGAGTTCTTTGTTTGCAGAGCTATTGCAAATGCACATATGTGAACACATGCACAGAAGTACCAGGTGCCTGCCAAGTCTCAAGTCTGGCCTCAGCTCCTCTTTTAAAAGAGTTCTGTGTAGCCACCATTCTGCAGCACCAAGCCCTGGGGGGCCTGGTTTCCATGTGCTAAATTACTAAATCTCTCTCAGGACTGGCCACAGCCTTTCAGAACCTCCAACAGCTTTAGATACAACTTCTCTCTGGATCTCTCCTGGATGGCCCTGGGGAGAGTCCTGCAGTGATACCGTAACGTGGGGCTGTGGCAGGGTGCTTTTGCCACTGCCTCCAGTGTTTCTCAGCCTCTGGTGGGCCTGTTCTTGCCACACTTGTTTCTGCAGGCAGCACCTCCCTGGTTGTCTCTCTCTGCCCCCGGGGAGGCTTACAGCTCCTAAGCCAATCCTTAGCCGCCCTGAGTCTGTGTAGCAAGATGTGCTGGGTTGGGCAATATTGGAGGCAGTTGCTCTGCTAGGAGAGCCCAGGCTGCCCACTCCCAAGTACTCTGCTGGAGGGCAGGCTCTTTCCCACCCACGCACACTCGCCCCACTCTTGTACGCATATACATTCACTCACACATGCTCTCACTCACTCTGCTGGATTTTTGAGTTGGTTATTCTGTGGTTTAGTTGCAAGACTGGTGCAGGTCTGGGAGCAAGTGGATGGAGCTTCCAGCTACTCTGCAGCCATCTTGGATCTCCCTGGGGTTTTTTTTTGTTTTTTTATTTGTTTGTTTTTTCTGGTAGTAAAATGTGCTATTAAGAATGCTTAATTTTATAGGAAGACATGGATTCTGAATATAACCAGAGTCTCAGCTCAGAAAAGGCAATATTGTATTTGAAATTATATGGGGAACACTTGTGAAATGTGGGACCAATTTTAAAATCACATTATGAAAAAGGGGAAATATAGGAATCATTTATCAGACCACCAAATGCTCTTTCAGCCAGACGACAAATACTCAGATATGGGGATAGTTGCTAGTGATTCTCCCATAACTTTTTGGCCTTACTTTTATGTTTTATTATGGCAATAAAAAGTATCTGGTTTCTCTGTGTATTAAGCAAAGGCTGCAGGAGATGATACTAAGGGCTTGGTATTGTCTCAAAGGAGTATGGCACTTTCATTTTGAATTTAGCTTTATTTTATGACTGTTGAAAACAGGAATTTAAGAATTGGTTCTGTGGGAATTTTGCCACTGTTTTATTTTCTTCTGTCTGTGCTATGTTAACCCATTTCCTCCTTTTTACACCATGACTCTTAACCTAAAGCCTTGCCAAAGGGAAAGAATAAATAAGGGGTCCTCTGGACTCTTCATTATATTACACTTTCCTTCTTTTTTTAAATTTATTTTTTACTTAAGCATAGTGGTATATGACCTTGTATCGGTTATAGTAGTTTCAGGTGTACAACATAGTGATTCAGATCACCCCAGTAATTCTAGTAATCACCTGTCACCGCTTCTTACCTGGGTCTTTGACCTTTAGTTTTCCTTATCTCTGTGGAACTCTTGACAGCAAACTTATCAGTGTTCTAATTTCTTCAAATATGTGGTGGGGCACTGGTTTTCTCAAAATGTTAATAGACACTAAATAAAAAGGGTCCCAGGGTCAAATCAATAGGGAATATAATCGAGAATTTATAATGGGAGTATTGTTTAAATTGGAGAACTTCTAAATTCTGCAATTTTTATATTTTATGTACTATTTGTTTATATACTTTTATATTTAATATGTTTTTAAAATATTTCAATGTGATATATTTTCTTCTATTGATAATTTCTTGCCTCTCCTTAAGGCAATCACTCTTCTGAATTTTCTTTTTACTATTTTCCAACTATTTTATAAAAGAAGTTTACTAAATACTATACAACTTAAAATATGTAAAATTTTATTTTGCTTATTTTCAGTTTTATAAAAATACCATGATAATCTTCTGAGTTTAGCTTTTATACATTTATTATTGTTTTCAACTATTGTTTCAAAGATTTATCCATGTTATTCCATGTATGAATGTTTGCTTATTTACTTTCTGTATTTTATAAAATTGTATCGATTTCTGCTTACAAACAGATGTGTGATAAAACCAAACTTTTTAAAATATAGAGGATCTATATGTTTGAATAACTATTTGTGCTCTTCCCTCATCATTTCTCTTTTCTTAATTATTTTCCAGCTATTCTTACTTACTTCCTTCTTCAAATAAACATTTTTTCTGTAACATATTAAGAAAAGCCCTTAAATACAATGAGTAACTAGGCACTGACGTATTTTCCTGGTGGGAATACAAAATGGTATAATGTCTATAGAGAGAAATTTGGTAAAATATAACAAAACTAGTTTTGCATTTACCTTTTGTCTGAGAAAACTTATATCTGGAAATTTACTTGAAGATATTTCTCCACAAATACAAAACAACATATGGAACATTATTTATATAAACAAAATATTAGACAGAGGCAATAGTTGAATGAACTGTGACATATGCCAACAGTTAAATATTATGCAAATATAAAGAGAGATATAGAGTTATAAGATGAAAAGCATCTATAATTTATAACTGAAAAAGAACAAGATTATATAAAGCTAAATTTGCTAAATAAATTTATAAATAATTATAAAATAAATAAATTTACTATATAAGTGCTAAATTTGCATAGAAAAGAAAATTTTTGTAAAAAATAATATTTGCTTATATTGGTAAAAAACAAAACACAAACTCATGAGAAACTAGAATCTAATAAGAATGGTGACCTATGGAGGAGAGTTACAAAAGGAATGAAAGAATAAGGATAAGCGTGATACTTGGCATGAGTTTACGTGTTCTATAGTTTAGAATTTTGAAACATGTAAATGTTTACACTTTCCAAACTTTAAAACATGAAGTCTAAAAGTATAAAAAATAATTATTTCTGACCATGTTAAATTAACTGGTATCTTTTGCCCTAAACAACTGCTTATGGAAAAATATGAAGTAACTCATTTCAGAAGCTGGACAATAGGCTTAAGGTTGTGCTCACTGAGATAAAGGACACAGATGAGCAACTCACATAATCACTTGACTTCTTCCTGGAGGCATATTTCAGACTCTCTGGTAGAGAGAGAAGAATCTCAAGCAGATACTGATGATCTTTACTGCATTGAGGAAATAGAGATGGGCATTCTGGGAAGCAGAAGCATATGGAATTTGCAGGGCAGATTACCAGAAAGAAATGAGCTATGCAGATAAAAAGTTCTGGACATCTGCATAAATGTCCTCTCAAGTCTGTTGCTAAATATTAAGCTGCACTTGTGTAGAGTGAACCTCCACAAATTTAGGTGAAGAGCTACTTAAGTGCTGTAAACTGAACAATTTCTAGAGCTCTCATAGGCTCTGAGACTTTGAATTCAAATATCCAGGATTGGGAACATGTATAAAGAACCCACGGACAAAGCCGAAGTGGGGAAGGATAGAGGGCGGGAGGTGGGGGTGGGCGGGGCAGGGGAAAGGGGTGGCAGGAAAATGGAGACAACTGTACTTGAACAATAATTTTTTTAAAAAGAACAAAAAAAAAAGAGAGAAATCTCTCTGAACACCCCAGGTTCTCAGTTGACAACATAGAAAGGTCATGACTTAGCAGAGGTAAAATTTCCTAAAGTAAAGGCCATTCTAAACCCTGACCTAAGATCACTTTAAAGTATGACTTGAACAGCTTGATCCTCAAGCAATTTAAGTGTCTGACAAAAAATTTTCTCTATTTTTACCTTTGGACCCACTTCACTCACTTGTCACATCCCTCTCACCTCCTGCCTCTGGCAACCACTGATCTTTTATGTATCTATGATCTTAAGTTTTGTTTTGCTTTGGTAGATTCCATGTATAAGAGAAATCATACAGTATTTTACTTTATCTGTATGACTAATTTATCTTGGCATAATGTCCTTGCAGCCCATCCAGATTTTTTTGTTATTTATTACAGGAAGACAAAAACACAGAGATATTCAGATGTAATATTTTTTAAAATATTAGGAAAACATGACAAAACATGATAAATCAATATGGTAAAAGACCCATAAACAATGGAGATAATAGAAATAGAGGACCAGGATTTCTAACTCGCTTCTATAAACATGCTCAAGGATTTAAAGAAAAACATGAACAAAATGAGGAGAAAAATAGCAATGCAATGAAAAATTTACTGAATAGGATTAAAATACAAAGATTTATTACAGAAGCAGGGTTCCTATGTACACTTTAATACATAGCAATAGAAAAAATTCATAATGAACTCAGCAAAAGAAGTGTTCCTCTATTTAGAATGGAATTAAGTGAAAACGCTAACAAAATGATATCTGAAAAAAATATTACATATTTGGAAATTAAATAACACTTTTCTAAGTAATCCATGAGTAATTCTGAAACTATTTGGTGTGTATTTAAGACATAGTGGATAAATGAATATAGTGAAATTTTGCTGTGAGAGAAGGAAGATTCAAAGGCGGAACATTGAGAACAAATCCTATGAAATACCAATTTAAACAATAAACAAATAAATAGCTTTGGGTGACTAAAGAAATTTTAATATAAAGTATAATTAGATAATATTTTATTATCATTGCTACATATTTTGGTTGTGACAATGGCATTCCAGTTATGTAAAAGACTCTCCTTAGTTTTAGCAAATGCACGCCGAAGTCTCTAAGAGCAAGTGTCATCGTATTTGAAGCTAACCTTCAAATCATTCAGTTACCCATTCTCTGAGTTCTAGGAACATGGAAATGGCATTTATACATCATGTGACTACTGAATAACCACAGACAACCAATTTGATATTAAGGGAACATGACCTTCTCCACTGACTGCAGAGAAATGTATGGGTGTTTTCTAATGTGTAGATGTGTATTAATAACAGTTTTGTTTATATAGATTAGATAATTTTATACTACACAATCTGCTGTGTTGAATTATTGAATAGTAAATATAAATAATTTGAAATGTCTATCTCTATGGCGTTTTTTTACATTATTTATTATAGCCGGTGGAGTGAAGGGAATGAACTTCGCTATAGACTTAGATCCTCTTTAGTTTTACATACATCCATTGAATTTTATATTTTTTGCTTGTTTACCCCTCCCTATCCAATCTACCAGAAAGTCCTCCCCTCAAACCTAGTCCACATTTCGTTTTCTCCATATCCATTAACTTTATGTTCATCTTTCTAGTACACAGGCCAAAACCTCACATTTCTCAAATATATCAGGTCAAGTCTAAAAACATATCCAGAATCTGACCACATTTTACCATCTCTGTGGCTTCCATTACCTCTGAGTTCATTTCCTCATATTCTGGCATATTTTGTTTTGCTACAAGTATCCTGACCTCCTCACCTATCCAAGAACTTCCCCAGCACATTTCTGTTTTGAGGCCTCATGCTTGGTCTTTCCTTTACCTGGAACATTCTCACCCCACTATCTGTATGGTTTACTTTCACTTCTCTCAAGTTTTTGCAAGACTCTGTTCAAAGGTCACTTTTCTTGGCTACTTTATGTAAAATAGTAAGCCTCCCAGGATGTCTTACCACCCACTCATTTCTGATTTTTCTCCATAAAAACAATCACCTTAATCTCCATAAAAAATCATATGATTTTTAATCTATTTTTAACTGCTTGTATCTCCTCGTGAGAATGAAAATTCCATGTAGGCAGAGAGCATTGATATATTCCCGGTGCCTAAAACAGCACTGACGTATTAATAGGCAGTAAGCAGTAGCTATTCAATGAGGAAATAAATGTTTAATGGAATACATCAGTATCTGGAAATATTTTGTCTTAGAAATAATCTTAAAAGGATTATCAACTATAGGTCTACAGTAAAAGGCAATATTGTTCTATGGAATATGGTAAAAGTAAAGTAATACATTTTATTCTTCACTTATTTTCATTTCCTGTTAGAAATTAACATGCATATTAATAAGAATTTTAACAATAGAAAAACAAAAGACTAAGACAAATATTTTTAACACTATCATTGGCCATAAGAAATTTACCTTGTGGGTTCTAAAGTCATAGGAAGAAAATGAAGTCAAGTAACACCAATACTATGCCAGAATAGCTTAATAAAGCATTTTTGCAGTTCATTAAAGGAATTGTGATATCATTGATTCAACACATAGTCACTGAGCATGTACAATATGCCAGTTGCTATTCTAGGTGCTTTTCATATGACAATAAACAGGATGGAACCATCTCTGATGTCTAGTAAGGTTCATTCTCAATTGGGACTTTCATTTAGGTGGGAATGTACAGTGTAGTAGGCATGGTCTACTCTTTCCAGAATAAACTACCTGTGTTATCAATTGGAAAGAATTGTTTGCCACAAAATCATCATCTCTGTTCTACTTGTTTCTATGTGAAATATCACTACTAAGCATTATTAAAGCAAAAATATGAGTGGGTGTGCATGAACCCCCCAGTTATGGAAATGACACAGACTGGTATAACATCAATGGATACAATTATGTAAAGCTCACCTTCCATAAACAAGTTATGGCGATTTTAAAATAACTTTACTTAAAACCATCTCCCAACAGCTTATTGTAGTCTGTCTCTGGGAAACTTGAAAAATAACAAGCAATTTATCGCCCTTGGTTGTAGGGGTCACCAAGCAAATGAGCAGAGAGGCCTTCCAGTCCTGTTGCAGTGGTTCCATCAGCAACATCCTGTCACAGAAGCAGCACCAGATATTAGAAATGTAACTGCAGTGAGGTTTCCCTGACAGCACACAAGAGAATGAACAGTTTTTACTGAAATTTCAAGGGTTAGAAAATAGATTTGGAACTCAAAGGCATGGTGCGGGTAAATTTACTTTATTTAACTGTCCTGCCAAATAAGTCAACACATATTGGACCCGTCCAACCGTAAGAGACACCTCACCCTTCAGAAAGAGGACAAATCAGGCACTTTTATGAAATAACTTAACAACCATCAATGGTAGCATTTGTATGTGCATGTGTATGTGTGTGTGTGTGTGTATACACATATATATAAAAATAGGTGCTTACATTTTACCATCTGACCTTGTCGAAGGAAGAAGGCTGTTTCCCTAATATGTGGGGTATGTCCTAGTCAGTACAGGTGTGTCTCAATTTCAGCTTTATATTTCTAACATGAGAAAAAAAGCTTTCAGTTATATTCCCTGAAATACCAGCTGATTTTTTTTCTTTTGGAGAAATAAAAAACAAGAAAATCACAGGTTATCCATGCCAAACAAATAAATTTTTGCTACTACATTTATCCATTAGTTCCTCATATTTTAAGAGCAATACAAAAGCATAATCTATTACTTGAGCCTCGAGCTTGCTTTAGTTATGAGATAGTATTTTGTAGATGAAGAAAATCTTTCTGAGGGTATTATGAAAAAAGTAGATTCTTACCTTTTGATATTCTTACCAATCTATCAAGAACTTCCATGGTGAGTCTGAACCTTTATAGCTAAATGCTTTATTACAGAAAAATGAAGAAGATAGTTTTGTCTGATTGCAGAAAGATACCCTAAGAAATTAGAAGTGAAATGCCATTTTGATTCACACTGGTAAGTCTGTGTGCATGGCTGTGTTAGGGTGTTAATGTAATACTGTACAAACTATTATATCTGCAAAACATATTTCCAAGGACAAACCTGATAGAAGGGATACATTACCAACATTTCAACTAGTATTCCTTTATACCTTTTAAAAGAACAGATTTCTGCTAGTTCATTTTTGCTCATTAGATTCCACATATGAGTGAACAAGCAAAATAGCAGACAGACTCAGGGAGAGCAGGCTGACAGCCTAATTTGTATTTAAAACTGATGTAGGTGGCTTCCCACACTCTCTCATAACATTACATATGTATCTCAGTTATGCCATGTACCACCCTTACTTCGTTGTGGTAGCTTGGATTTAATAATTTGTTGCCTCCACTTTGATGCATTCATTTACACAAGTTCAGTAGTAATGATGTGCCAAGCACATAGTAGGCAGCATAACATATTAAACAACAGCCAAAGTATCCAGTTCAAATCTTATCCCCAAAATATTTTGCCTCTATTACTGTGAAAGTTACTTAATCTCTCTTTGTGTCTCAGTTTTGTCATCTTTAGAGTGTGAATAATAATAGTGCAGATTATCAACCTTTGGTACAAAAAGGCAAGCAGTTGAACTACCAAAATTGGGTTTATTCGGAATGGCTGAGGAATTGCAGTTTGGTATCTGCAAATTGTGATGAACCATAGGCAAGTTCTGAGAACAAAGGGAAGAGCTGTTCTTTTACAAAAAGGAATATGTTAAGAGGAGCGATTTTGCATGACAGCTCAGGGGAAGAGAGTGAGATTTTAGAGTTGTGGTAGCTCCTCATTGTCTGGGTTGTTGCTGGACAAAATTGAAAATCATCCTTTCTGCTGGGTACATAAAATATGCCTCTTCGTGCTGTGCTATATGAACTAAATTGTGATGAGTAGTTCCTGAGTTAGAACACTCCATTTATTGCTTACTAGCTCCATTTTAAATTTGGTTTCCTTTATTTGCATTATCTTATATAGCTTTTGTCATGGTTATGAGAGTACAAAGAATCTAAAACAGTGTTTGGACAAGTTGTACACACTCAGTAAAGGTGTTTTTTTTCTTTATTTCTATAACTGTGGTTCTCAATCCAAAGGGGAAGCTTTTAAAAAATATCAATGCCCATCATCAAGCAAGATGTTATGAAACTAGAAATCAGGTACAAAAAAACTGAAAAACACAAACCCACGGAGGCTAAATAACATGTTACTGAACAATGACCGGGTAAACAATGAAATCAAGGAAGAAATCAAAAGATACCTCAAGACAAATGAAAATGAAACAATGAAAAAAATCTATGGAATACAGTTAAAGCAGTTTTTGAAGAAAAATTCATAGCAATAGGGTTACCTGAAGAAACAAAAATCTCAAATAAACAATCTAACTGTACACCTAAAAGAACCAGAGAAAGAACAACAAACAAATCTCAAAATTATTATAAAGGGATAACAAAGATCATAGTGGAAATAAACAAAATAGAGTTTAGAAAACAGTACAAAATATTAATGAAACCGAGAGCTGTTTCTTGGAAAGATAAACAAGGCTGATAAACCTCTAACCAAACTCAAGAAAAAAGAGAGGAGACACAAATAAATAAAATCAGAAATGAAGAAGGAAAAGTGACAACTGACATCACAGAAATGCAAAGCATTAGAAGAAAATATTGTGGACAAGTATATGACAAGAAATTGTACAACCTGGAAGAAATGGACAAATTCTTCAGAACATACAGCCTTCTAAAACTGAATCATAAAAGACCAGAAAATCTGAACAGACCAATTACAACCAATGAAATTGAAACAGTAACTAATATCTCACAACAAACAAAAGTTGGACCAAATGGCTTCACAGGTGAATTTTACCAAGCATTCAGAGAATACCTATCCTTCTCAAACCATTCCAAAAAAAATTCAAGAGGAGGGAAGAGTCTGTCACCATTTTGCCTGTTTAGTTCATTTCATTCATTCTATTCCTCATAGGAGTGAGATCACATGGTACTTGTCATTCTCTGATTGGCTCATTTCACCTAGCATAATGCTCTCCAATTCCATCCATGCTGTCTCAAAGGGTAAAACTTCTTTTCTTTTTTTATGGCTGAGTAATATTTTATTGTGTAAATGTACTGCAGATTTTTTATCCAGTCATCCACTGATGAATACTTGGGTTGCTTCCAAATCTTGGCTGTTGTAAATAATGCTGCAATGATAATGACAGACATATAGATAGAGAACAGGCTGACAGACGTCCTGGGGTGGGTGGGTGGAGGGATTGAACAAAAGAAAAAGAGAAAAAGCACTACTCATGGACATGGACAACAGTGTGGTGATTGCCAGGGAGAGAGGGGTTGGAAGGAGGGAGAGGAGGGTGTGGGGGATAAATGGTGATTGACTGAGACATGACTTGAGGTGGTAAACACACAATACAGTGTATAGATGATGTGTTGTGGAACTGTGCACCTGAAACCTGTATGATTTTGTTAACCAGTGTCACCCAAATTAATTCAAGAAAATGTAAAAAAAGAAGGAAAGGTTCACAAGCTCATTTTATGAAGCCAGCGTTGTTGTTATTCAAAAACCAGATAAAGACTCTACAAAGAAAGAAAATTGTAGGCCAATATCCCTGATGAACATAGATGCTAAAATCCTTAAGAAAATATTAGGAAACCAAATTCAGCAATACATTAAAAAGACCATACACCATGATCAAGTGAGATTCATCTTGGAGATGCAAGGTTGATACAATATCTGCAGATCAATTAATGTGATATGCCACATACATAAAAAAGGGATGAAAAAATCATGTTATTATATTAATAGATACAGAAAAAGGATTTGACAAAATCCAGAACCCATTTATGATAAAAAAGTGAAAATACAGGGAACATATCTCAAAATTATAAAGGCCATATATGATAAACCTACTGCCAACATCATACTCAATAGGGACAACTGAATTGTTTCCCTTAAGATCAGGAAGAAGACAATGATATGCACTCTCACCACTCCTATTCAACACAGTACTGCAAGTTCTAGTTACAGAAATCAGACAAGAAGAAGAAATAAAAGACATCCAAATTGGAAAGGAAGAAGTAAAACTGTTATTATTTTCAGATTTCATTATAGAGTATATAAAGAACCCTAAAGGTTCAAAGACCCAAAAACTATGGGAACCAATAAATGAATTCAGTAAAATAGGAGAATACAAAATAAATATTCAGAAATTTGTTGCATTTTTATTCATTAATAATGAAATATCAGAAGGGAAAACTAAAAATAATCTCATTTATAATTATCTTCAAAAATAAAATACATAGGAATAAACACTGATAATCAAGATGCTCACAGAAATGGTTGAGTGTGGTTGCAAAACAGAGGAAAAAGTGGAGGCTATGCAAAATGAAATAAAGAAAAATATACAGGGAACTAACAGTGAAAGGAAGGAAACCAGGACTAAAATCAGTGATTTGTAACAGAAGGAAGACATAAACATTCAACCAGAGGCAAACAAAAAAATAAGAATTCAAAAAAATGAGAAGAGGCTGAAGAACCTCTGGGACAACTTTAAATGATCCAACATCTGAATCATAGGGGTGCCAAAAGGAAAAGAAGAGGAGCAAGAAATTGAAAACTTATTTGACAAAATAATGAAGGAGAACTTCCCCAATCTGGCAAAAGAAATAGACTTCCAGGAAGTCCAGGAAGCTCAGAGAGTCCCAAAGACGTAGAACCCAAGGAAGCATATACCAAGGCACATCATAATTACATTACCCAAGATGAAAGATAAGGAGAGAACCTTAAAAGCAGCAAGAGAAAAGGAGAGAGTTACCTACAAAGGAGTTCCCATAAGACTATCAGCTGATTTCTCAGAAGAAACCTTACAGGTAAGAAGGGGCTGAAAAGACGTATTCAAAGTCATGAACAGCAAGGACCTACAGCCAAGATTACTCTATCCAGCAAAGCTATCATTTAGAATGGAAGGGCAGAGAAAGTGCTTCCCAGATAAGTTCAAGTTAAAGGAGTTCATCATCACCAAGCCCTTCTTATATGAAATGTTAAGGGGACTTATCTAAGAAAAAGAAGAAGACCAAAACTATGAACAGTAAAATGACAACAGACTCACAACTATCAACAACTAAACCTAAAAAAACAAAAACAAAAGCAAACTAAGGAAATAACTAGAACAGGAACAGAATCACAGAAATGGAGATCACATGGAGGGTTATAAGCAGGAAGGGGGAGGGGGAGAATGGGGGAAAAGGTGCAGGAAATAAGCAACATAATTGGTAGTTACAAAATAGGGGGAGGATAAGAATAGAATAGGAAATGGGGAAGCCAAAGAACTTATGTGTACGACCAATGGACATGAACTAAATTGGGGGAATGCTGGAGGGAAGGAGTTACAGGGCAGAGGGTAATAAAGGGAAGAAAAAAAGTGAGACAACTGTAATAGTATAATCAATAAAATATACTTAAAAAATACATAGGAATAAATTTGACCAATGAGGTAAAAGACCTGTATTCAGAAAATTATAAAACATTGATGAAAGAAATTGAAGAAAATACAAATAAATAGAAGCATATACTGTGTTCATGGATAGGAAGAATTAACATCCATAGAGTGTCTATATTACCCAAAGAAATCTATACATTCAATACAATCCCTATCAAAGTCCCAATGGTATTTTTCAGAGAACTAGGGTGTAGGTGCTAGACCTACTGTGGGGATTACTTCATAACTTTAGTGGTTAGACATACATATGGCTATTTTTAAATTTATTTTTCAATTACCATTTACATTAAATTTTATTTTCTGTTAGTTTTAGATGTACAGTGTAGTGGTTAGGCAGTCTTACACTTTGCAGAGTGATCCCTTGGATATTTTAAGTACCCACCTGTCATTATACATAGTTAGTACAATATTATTGATTATATTCCCTAGTCTGTACTTTACATCCCTGTGATATTGTGTAACTACCAATTTCTACTTCTTTGTCCATTCATTTTTTTCACCTATCCCCTCAAACCCTCTCCTCTCTCAGTACCATCAGTCTGTTCTCTGTACCTAAGGGTATGTTTCTATTTTGTTTGATCATTTATTTTATTCTTGAGATTCTACATATGAGTGTAAACATATGGCATTTTTTTCTCTAACTTTTTTCACTTAGCATAATACCTTCTAGGTCCATACATCCATTCTATCTCAAATGGTAAGATGTCATTTTTTGACATGGCAGAGTAATAGTTTCTTGTACCTATGTACTAACCACCTTTTTATCCACTTAGCTATTGATAGACACTTGGACCACTTCCATACCTTAGCTATAATAATTAAGTGCAATGAGCATCGGGTTACATATATCCCTTTGAATTAGTGCTTTGGGTTTCTTTGGATATATACACAGAAGTAGAATTGCTGACTTAGATGACAGTTATATTTTCAAAATTTTTATATTTTTATTTATATATTTATTTATTAAGGATGTTATTTATTTTTAGACACAGGGGAAGGGTGGGAGAGAAAGAGAGGGATAGAAACATCAATGTGTGGTTGCACTCATGCGTTCCCTACTGGGGACCTGGCCCACAACCCGAGGTATGTGTCCTGACTGGAAATCGAACCAGTGACCCTTTGGTTCACAGGCTGGCACTCAATCCACTGAGCCACACTAGCCAGGGCAATTTATTTATTTATTTATTTATTATTGTATTTTGTTTCCATTACCACTTAGTCCCCTTATACTCCCTTCCCCCCCAATCACTGCACTGTCATCCATGTCCATGAGTCCTTTTTCCTTTTTGCTCAGTCCCTCTAGGCCCAACCCATCCCCCCTTAGCTGTGATCCTGCTTTCTATCTAGAAGTTTGTTTCTATTTTGCTTGTTAGTTCATTTTGTTCATTAGATTCCACATATGAATGAAATCATGTGGTATTTATCTTTCTCTGACTGGCTTATTTCACTTAGCATAATGTTCTCTAGGCCCATCAGTACTATCACAAAGGGTAAAATTTTCTTCTTTTTTATGACCAAGTTGTATTCCATCATGTCAGTGTCCCACAGTGGTTTCATCCACTCATCTACTGATGGACACCTGGGTTCCTTCCATATCTTGGTGATTATAAATAATGCTGCAGTGAACATAGGGGTGCTCATGTTCTTTCATATTAGTGTTTTCTGTTCCTTTGGATATATCCCCAGAAGTGGAATCGCTGGGTTAAAAGGCAGATCCATTTTCAAGTTTTTGAGGTAGTTACCTCAGTTTATTTGAATTTATTTTTAAAATAAAAAAATCCTTTTTCCCACAGCAGAAGTTTGCTTAAAATAAATCTACTAAAAATTTAGGATGTGGACCATTGTGTTCTCTCATGCCATCCCACAGATTCCACAGGCATTACTACACGGGCCACTTGTTGTCCTCTTCCTGTACTTGGAAGCTGAATACCATGAGTTAATTTTGTACCACTTCAAAGAGCTTTCATTTCCGCAGAAAAAAATTAAGCCATCCACAGAGAGATTAGAATCAACAGGATTTTTGTTGTTGTTGTTATGACTGTGATATGCCTGGCCATTCCATTCCCTTCCATGTGACAGTCTTTCTCAATTCTGATATGACTGACATTTTGAGGGAGACGGATGATTTCTCATTGTGGAGAGCTGAGCCGTCCTCTGCTGTGGTGAATGTTTAGTAGCATCCCTGGCCTCTGCCCACTGGATGCCCCCCAAAGGAGAAAACCAAAAGTGTTTGCAGACGGTAACAAATGCCTCCGGAGGCAAATTTATCTATAGGTGATAGATAAATAGATGACAGACAAATCACCACTGCTATATGAAAATTAGAATCTAAAGGCAGTGACAGTTCTAGGCCTCAGTTCCACTCTGACATCATCTAAAAGGTGCATTATAGCCAGAGAGAGAAAATGCCTATGAGTGAAATAAGAAAGCTGTTTATTAAATTCTGTAACACCTTAGAAACCAAAGAGCATTTCCCCTTGGAATCTTGAAGTACTCAACACCCAGGGGAGGCATCCATTTATTTTTGCTTCACTGAAGACTGAGAACTAGACGTTTCAGTGGCCACAGTGGTCAGCAGAAACATACCGGTGGATTGAGAGAACAGCAGGAGTGAGAGGTGGCGCAGGGCAGACCCTGGACTAGCTGCAGCAGCAGTAATCAGCAGTGGTGAGTCAGAAGTTACAGCAGCATTAACAGTGACACTGGGATATAGCAAATAGCGCACAGATGGGACGTGCCTAAAGCTAAGTCTCCAAGACACCTACAAATAATAGTGGCTGGTTAAACCTTAAAATGACCAAAGTGACCTGTGGTTCCAAAGTAAGCTTGGATCAGAAGACATGATTGGTGGGAGAAGCAATGCTAAAGGGGAAAAGGAGCCCAAAATCACACTGACACTAAGGGTAGGTGACTCACTTCTTGAAATAGCCCAGCTGTGTTTGAAGAGGTAAGAGAAGCTACCTTAACGAGGGGATAAATCCTGAGTAAGTAGGAGAAATAAAAGAGCAAATATGGACATTGAAATTAAAATAGGCTCATTTAAATCCATAAACTAGTAAGAACTAGGAAAAACAGGGTTATGTGCACATCAATGAACTATCATTTAAACAGACAGTTTGTGGACACCTTATGCGCTACAAATACATGAATTCAGTAATTCACACGAGTCATAAAAAATGAAGTCCTAGAAAAAATTTTAATGACTCTTTACTATACTTGACTATCAAGAAAAATTCAAAATTGATTGTCATGGGTTTTTCCTCCTCATTTTAATAAATTTATTCTTAAAATGAGCATATAGGCCTCTCCTATCAGGGTCTGTTTGAAGTTCACTTGGTCCTTTGAAGGCACAATGCAATTTTTAATCAGCAATTACATTATTTATGAGGCTTGTCATACATAGTTTAATATATTATTAAAGTACAATGATTTCAAACATGGAATATTAAGAAAATATACTGAAGCGTTCTTAGAAGTCAAGAAAACCACAGCTAATCAACCTCTCTTAGCATATCCTATCAACTATTTAGAGGCCCAATAGGAATCTTAAACAACCAGTGCAAATCTTTTAGATGCAAATGGCAAAATGCCAGACCTTCTAATATGGAATAGTGATTGTACCTATTTACTTTCTCTCCTTTAAATGCCATTAAAATGACAATAAGATAATAAAGGCATAAATTTAAAAAGGCAAAGAAAACAGAAGAGATAGTAGCAGATAAGTGATTTTACTTTAATGTGGGTTTCCTCTTATAAACACCTGCCTTTCTAAACTGACATTGCAACAGGTAGAACATCCAGCCTTACCCAAATTCAGTCAACCTGTCTCCTAAGGGTATTGCATTTCCTATGAAAGTGCATGGATCCTTGTTCTTTAATGTATAGGAGAGATGAATAGAGGATGTAGACATGGCAGAACTAATACACCATGTATTACTTGACCTCGTCTTCCTTTACTATGACTTCAAATGAAAAAAGAACCAGAGACGGAAAAACATGGGCTTGGTTGAAATATGGATATGCAATGAGTAACCAGACAATTATTGCTTCTGCTAGTGGGACACTGAAATAAATTGAATGAAAAACTGGGCCTTGGTGATATGACAGGGTAATGAGACAACATGGGAGAAAACATGGAGTAGAAGAGACAGATGTTGAAAATAAAGATTAATTAAAAATCTCCATAAGCAATTGGGCACCCAGCTCTTTTGCTTTACCCATTTCTAGAATGGAAGTAGCTGGGATTATAGGTCACTTGAACCAGGGCACAGAATCTGAGGACTAAACTAAACCACCCCAGAGAAAGAGACATCTATATATTAAAAATTCTGTTTTATCCTCAATAAAAAAGCTAGTTCATCACACATTCACACTACAGTAAACCCAACAATTGGACTTCTTACACAGAAAGTCCAATCGTATTGTTAATGCCTCACTCTTTTAAAATAATTCCCCTTATAAAACCCTAGGAAGATAACCTAGGAGAAAACTTGGATATCCTTGGCTATGGTTATGCCTTTCTTTTTTTTCTTTTAAAGGTTTAATTTATTTTTAGAGTGAGGGGAAGGGAGGGAGAAAGAGAAAAAGAGAAACATTGATATCAGAAAAAGGGAAACATCGATTGGTTTCCTCTTGCATATGCCCTGACTGGGAGCCAAACCCACAACCCAGGCATGTGCCCTGATTGGGAATTGAACCAGTGACCTTTTCCTTTGCAGAACAATACCCAATCAACTGATCCACACTGGTCAGGGTGGGGATGCATTTTCACATGGAACACCAAGACACAATCCATGAAAGAAATAATCAATAAGATGGGTTTCATTAATTAAAATCTTCTGCTCTGTGATAGATAATGTCAAGAAAATTAGAAGACAAGCCACATTTGGGGTGAAATATTTGCAAAAGATACATCTGATAAAGGGTTGTTATCCAAATTATATGAAGGAAACTTAAAAAATAATACAACAATAAGAAAACAAACAACTCAGTTTAAAATGGGCTAAGACCTTAGCAACCACCTCAGCGAAGAAGATATACGGTTAGAATATAAGCATGTGAAAAGATGCTGCACATCATATGTCATCAGGGAAATGCAAGTTAAAACAATGCTATGTCACTACACACCTATGCAGAATAGCCAAAGTCCAAAACACTGACACCACCAAACGCTGACAAGGGTGTCGAGCAACAGGAACTCTCCTTCCTTACTGACGGGCGTGAAAATGGTACAGCCACTAGCGAAGACAGTTTGGCAGTTTCTTATAAAACTAAACATACTCTTACCATATGACTAAGCAATCCTGCTTCTTGGCATTTACCCAAAGGAGCTGAAAACAGGTTTACACAAAAACCTGCACACACATGTTTATAGCAGCTTACCAAAATTGAAAGTAACCGAGGTGTCCCTCTGATAAATAAACTGTTAGATATCCAGGACTCAAAGTATATCCTCCTAGATTCCCAAGTTCTACTGAGTATTTCTCATCATAAATTTTAAAAAATGCAAACCATGGTATATTATTATAAACTATGAGGACATCAGTTTACAGAAAAATAAGAATTATTATGAATGGCACTGGAGGTTCACATTTCCCTAACATTTCTTAAGTCTCTGAAGCAATTAAAATGTTGTGAATTATATTATCAACATACATTTATGATATATTAAGTTATCCCCAAATTTCCATATAGTTTTCCTTTTTATGTAGTGACTTAATGTGAGATACAGAGTAGAATCCACAGAAGTGTGTATAGCAATGCTTAGTACCTTGTGTTCAACAGACTTTACAACAGGTCATCTTCCAGTTCAGTATTATCTCCTGTGATTTTGTGTAGACTAGATTGTATGTAATTCAGGAACAAATTATTTTGTTTTGGTCACATCATTATATATTCTATATAATTTATGAAAGTATCAATTATTATTTTGTTATTTGGTAAAGTTTTGAAGGCACGATCTAACACAGAAGAATGGACCTGATAAGACAAAGTAAAAGAATTAAAAATTAAGTAAATCTCATTTAAATAAAGGAATAAAAGAAGAAATAAAAAAATAGATTAACAAGAGCCTACCATCCTAGCAGAAATGTAAATATAAAATTATATGTTTAAAAACAAAAATACAACACATTTCTAAGACTCTGTATGGCATATGAATATTTAAAAAAATGCATCTATCTACAAATAAAAAGCTTCTTAAATTTAAGGAATGAAAATCTGAATCATTATGTAAAGAGCAAAATTTATGTCCAACAGTTCCTTCCTAGGGTTCTGGTAAGCATATAAAATCTGAATGTACAAGATTTATACCACAGACTATTATAATACCAATGAAGATTTCAGCACTTAAAAAGCCAATAAGACCAGTGTAAAAGCTCGGAAAATATATTTATGGACACAATCAGGTTACAATCTGTATCACAAACAAGAGTTCAGTATGAAATAACCTAATAAACTTTAAATGTGGGCAAATAATCTTACTTTCCAATTTAATAATAGCTGAAACACCAGATTTAGAGATTTTTAAAAACATAAACATTCACAGAGGACTTTTTCAATGTGTGCAATGAGTTCTTTAATAATTTCAGAGCCCATTAAATTATATTATAATCATATGGGTTTTAAGAATCCTTTTACATCAAAAGGCAGTTAAAAATTGGAAATATAAGCCATGTGAAAACCAGAACTCATTTAAGGATGAAGAATTGTCATTAGAATTATTTCACAAGTATCCCTAGATCACACAATGGGTTTTTATCAGTCAGGATTAGAAAACAATGTTCCTGTTATCCAGAACACTGTTTAAGTGAAACTGTTTTTACTCATTCATAACGTGTGTGTGGTGGCAGAGAAAATTTGATGTGTTCTTCAACTTCATTTTCTTTATCTTTTGGGCACTCAACAAGAATGTAGCTCCCACCTTTCCTGGCAGTGTGGTGAGAGAGATGACTAAATTCTGAGAAATGAAATGTGGGTTGATGTTGTATGTCATTTATAGGCACTTTCCTAACCCTTCCCAAATAGACCTCCATGCTGTCTGGGTGCCTTTCTTTGTAGAAAAGATGGCAGAACCAGTGGTGACCGAAAGGGACCTCTGTGAACACAGTCCCATTTCTTACTCCCTCTGCCACTCTACTATCCATATTATAGTCTGATGTGATAAAAAAAAAAACCTTTATTTTGTTAAGCCAAAGTTATTTTGAGAGTTGTTTGTCATTGAAGCTCATCTAAACTTACTAGTAACTATCTCAACATTTTTAATAGAAAAATACTTTTAAAATGGTAATGAAAAATAAATACCTTTATACCCACTATTATGGCTATAAGCAAAAAGATGGACAATAACAAGTATTGGCAAAAACGTGGAGAAACTGGAACCCTCATACATTGCTGTTGGGAATGTAAGCAGGTGCAGTCGCTGTGGAAGACAGCCTGGAAGTTCTTCAAACATTTCAATATAGAGTTACCACATGACTCAGCAAGCACACCGCTAGGTATATACATAATTAAAAAATGTCCATGGAAAGTCTCACAAATGTTCGTAACAGCTTTATTCATAATAGCCAAACAGATAAACTAAATGCTGTATATTCATACAATGGAATAGTATTTAACAATAAAAATGAAGTATTCAGTTATGTTTCTACATATATGAACCTCGAAAATATACTAAGTGAAAGAAGCCATCATATATAAAATATCTAGAACAGGCAAATATAGAAAGAGAATAGATTAATGGTTATTTTGGGATGAAGACAGCGTAGGGGTAGGGGAGAGTTATTGCACCTAATGGGTATGGAGTTTCATTAGAGGAGATGGAAAGAAAATGTTTTAAAATCAGATTGTGATGTTGGTTGTTCACTAAAACATTGAACTGCATACTTTAAATGGGTAAATTGCATAGTATGTGAATTCTATATTAATAAAACTCTTTTAAAAAGGAAGAAAGGAGATGGGGAACATTGTCAATTATCTGGATGACTAACTGCTCACTGAAATATGTCATATTGCAAAGCTAATGTTTTATTTCTTCTTCTTAAGAGAGGATCTAGAATTAGGGGTTTTCTGACTTCAGTCATTCTGTTTCCTGTGGTGACTTCTCAGGTGGGAAACCTGAGAAAAAAAGAAAAAGCAGGGTCTCTGTTAAGAGAAAATATACTCATTGACAATGTGTCCAGAAGTTAAGGCTTAAGGGTGGGGCACATCTAGTGAGCATGCTTTTCTGTGGCAGTGGAAAACAGGTTTATATGTAGCATCAGTAAGACTGGAATTTAATGACCAAATTCTGCGTTCTTTTACCCTTAAGTCTTCAATATGAGTATAGTATGACATTAGGGGATGCTGAAGGGACAGTGGCAGTATTCCAAGAATTTGAATTGGTGACCAATAGATAAATAAAAGGGTTTCTGACATAGAGTTGAAAGCTATTATTGAAACTAGCTTGACATGGCTTTAAATTGGACTGACTCAGAAGTAAATATTAACCAAACTTTTTTGTATGAAATGGGATTCTGAAATACGATTACATTTTTCTAAGTAATA
This sequence comes from Mormoops blainvillei, assembly GCA_004026545.1. Classification (NCBI taxonomy): domain Eukaryota; kingdom Metazoa; phylum Chordata; class Mammalia; order Chiroptera; family Mormoopidae; genus Mormoops; species Mormoops blainvillei. The sequence goes on along the minus strand of PVJD01001542.1, from coordinate 173,040 downwards.
CACTTTGATGAAATTAAATATATATTTAATATGAGTGTAATTCCACACACAAAATACCGAGACCTATGAAAATATTTAGATGCTAGAGAATGTGTTTTATTGGGCAGATCCTATGAGCTTTCAAAAGACACTCTCTTTCTTTAATAGGATAAATAAACAGGGATTTAGTCATTCAGCTAAAAAGTGATGAAATTAGAGCCTTTAATGGAATTTACCATCCAGATTAGAACATGTTATAGACACATTCTGAATATGGCTGTTAACAATTCCTCCCTTCCCCGCACATGCATGCCTCCTCCTCCTCTTGAAAAGTGAAGCCTGTCTCCCACCCCTTGAACATGGCCTGGAAATGAGCCTTGCTCTGACGCTATACCCAGCTTTGAAGGGGCTTGGCAGCTCCTGCTTTTGCTCTGTTTGGTGAAGTGGGTTGCCATGATGTAAAGAAGCTTGAGCTAGGCTATTTTTTTTTTTTTATCTGAGCTCATAGAAAAACCTTTTCTTTTCCACATTTTTTTTTAATTGTTGTTCAGTCACAATTGTCCTACCTGTTTCCGCATTGCCCTCCCCTGCCCCATCCCCCACTCCCAGCTCCCACAGTCAATCCATCACTAAATGATGAGACAGGAAGTAGAAAGTGAGAGCCCACACAGAAACGCATGGAGGCACCAGGCATGCGAATGAAGGTTTCGTGGGTCTTCCGGGCCATGGCAACCACTGTGTAAATGCAGCTGATGAAGTGCTGCTAGTCAATGCAAAGTGGGGCTGAAGAACTGCCCCAGTGAGCACTACTTGAGCTTCTAACCCAAAGATTCATAAGAAATGATAAATTATTGTTGCACTGCTTAAAGCTACCATGTTTGGGGGTTTTTACCTAGAATTAGGTAACTGGAAAAAAATTGATACCAGAAATAGGTTGTCACCTTAACAAAATCCTAAAATATGTGCTGATGGCATTGTTGGGGGTGAGGGGTTAAAGAGTGAAGAAATGTGAAGAGATTGTTTGTGGGGGGTTGGAATACAGTGAGCTAATTGCTCTGTGAGGATAAAGAAAGGATATTCCTCTGCTGCAACATAGAAGATAAAAAATACAGAAGACATACCAAATGAACATGTGAATCCAGTTAAAAAGATTTTCAGGCAGCATGTGTTGAGTAAACAGTTAGAAATAACACAAGGTAGGGCATAAATCTTGCCTTGCTGAGCCCTACCTAAATTCCTAACCTACATAATCATGAGAAAAAATAAATCATTGTTGTTTTAGGCCATGAAGCTTTGGGGTTATTTGTTATATAGTAATAATAACTGACACAGACCACCAACAAAATGCAACTAGGAGAATATTTTCAGAATGCTGATTCCCAAGGTTTGTCTTCCAAAACAGACACATATGTGCATCTTCTCTAAGTTGCAAACACCACCAGGTACTTAAAAGTTGCGAAACAAGAACAACAAACAACATAAAAGCTTACAGGGTGGAAATAAATTGTGCTTTTGACAGTTCATACCCATAATCGTGGTTCTTAGGTGACATTCATAACAAGCTCTCTCCCATTCTTCTCATTTGCAGAACTGCAGAAAAAATATTTCAGTAACTTTTTACTCCTCCGACACATTCTGAGGGCCTGTGGGGCAGCTTAACCTGCTTCTTTAATTTCTCATGAAAATCTTTTTGATTGTCTATGTCTTACTTTGAGAAGAGAAGGAAGTGTTGTATGATAGGTACCACTGGACCTTTTTTCCTCAGGCAAAATATGTGCCCAGGATTTGCTTCTGGCAGTTGTGTTATCTAAATGAGTGTCCTAGATAATGATCCTAATTTTCTCCGTGATTGCTCTCACTAAAAGGGAAAACCAGAAGTTAAAGGATTTCTCTAGTCTCCTGTAACTTATAATTTATCCTGAAAGCTAAAATAAAAGCATATCCCAGATGACACAGCGGTAACCCTTTTCCATCAGATGTTCCTCTATTTTAAGTCTCATAGCTGTATAATCTAAACTATATATGCCTGTTCTGGAGAAAAGAATTGACTCAATGTTAGCATTTGTTACCACAAACTCATTTCTGACTGTGAAATTATTTTTAATTTTTTAAAATGAATACATGGAAGTAGAAGGAAGAAGAGTAGGAAAAGAAGACATTGAGAGGAAAACATCCAAATACACTGCTTACTCTTTTTCTCTTCATGTTTGCATTCATTTAAGTGAAAAATGGGTCTGATGTTTTACTCCACAGTCTAATTCAGGGGTCCCCAACCCCTGGGCCACAGACCGGCACCAGTCTGGGCCCGTTAGGGACCAGGCCGCACAGCAGGAGGTGAGCCTGAATGTAATGCACTTGAATCATCCCAAAACCATCCCCTCAACCCCAGTTGGTGGAAAAATCAGTCCCTGGTGCCAAATAGGGTGGGGACCACTAATTGCTGTTGGAATACTTAAAAACTCACATATCCTCAGACTGGTCTGATAGAAAGAAAAGGCTATGAGAAATAGAAAAGCCTATGTTGTATTCCTGCTTCTCCTTTTCTATTTATTTATAAACCAAGAACGTAAAATACATTTTAAAAACATGTAATGAGAAATTCCATACAGGGACATGAAAATAAAGAACAAACTGACAGTGACCAGAGAAGAGGGTAAAGGGGGTTAACAGAGCAAAGAAGGGGAAGGGTCAAGTCAAGGAACATGTATAAAGGACCCATGGACACGAACAATGGTGGGGGGAAGGATTGAATGTGGGAGGTGGGGAGTGGGTAGGGCAGGGGAGAGTAATGGGGCAAAAGTGGGGACAACTGTAATTGAGCAATAACAAAAATTTTTAAAATGAAACAAAAATGCAAAAAATATAGAATTAATAATTTTTTTAATATAGGTAAAAAGCTACTATTTTATAATGTCGTGCATAAGTTGCCCTTACCCATACATGAAATACTACTTTAGTTTTTAGTAAATATATGTTTTAGGAGATGGATTTTTGGAAAAATATAATGTCTATGAAAAAGTAATACCTACCTTGACTGGTGTAGCTCAGTGGATTGAGCGTCAGCCTGCAAACCAAAGGGTCACCGGTTCGATTCCCCAGTCAGGGCACATGCCCGGGTTGCAGGTCAGGATCCCCAGTAGGGGCACGTGAGAGGCAACCACACATTGATGTTTCTCTCCTTCTCTCTCCCTTCCCCTCTCTCTAAAAATAAATAAATAAAATCTTAAAAAAACAAAAACAAAAAAGTAACACCTGAATTAGAAAATAGAGAAAATTAGACATAAAGAAAACAAGATTTACCAATTGCAAAAAGTTAATCAATGGGAAAAATGGATATTCTGACAGAAAAGGGGCTTACAGAAGCTTTTTTATTGTAGTGGCAGGACATTTAATTATTTTGAAAAATGCACATCTACTTTTACCAAGTGGCAGATATGAAAAAAAAACTATTAGGCAAAGGAGAAAATTTTAAAACATGATACTTTTTAGCTGAATTTGAAGAGTGGCATACACCGTCGTAGGCCCAGCTCAAAATGGCAATATTGATGAGTGTTAGACCATAAGTTCAAAAATATATTTGAATGATTTGTAGCACAAACACATTTATAGATGATGATACAATGTTCTATGTCAACAGTTGCTCTCCGAACTCTAAGACAATAAGCAAGATAATACTCTTTGATTCAGGAGCAGCTCCTTATATTTAATGTATTATTTACACTCTTCTTAAATCAAATAACAAAGGAGAGAATACAGAATTTTCAGAGAAATTAAAAACAGGATTCATAGAGAAGAAACATTCTTGATGAATGTGGTTCAAGGAAGAGAAACACAAGTAGGAACATAGCAGGGAGTGAAAGGAAGGTAAAAGCATGGAAAAGAGTGCATACAATATTTTTGTTCAGCATGGCTACTCTGAGAAAAAGGTAACAATACACAAACACACACACACACACACAAATTTCCTCTGTTGCAAATAAGTACAGAAGTTGAGCAGCATTGATTGCCTGGTATAGCATGGTTCATGAGTATTCATAGATTAGGAATGTGGGCACCCCCAAAATGGAATTATTTTCTGGAGGGCAGGCCCCTTGTAGTACAAGCTTCCCCACTAAGTGAGTGATCTAGGAACCCATCTGTGTCAGTGCACCAACTGGCGTTGTTGTGAGAGGCTGCATTCAGCTTCAGTGAATTTTTTTTGAAGGCTCTTTCAGTGTATTTGCGCATTTGAGAATGGGTGATTTACGAGTGCACGTGCCCATACCACACTCAGCATTCAGCAGTTTTTGACCAAAAACAGCATGATCCTGGTGTCCCACTCTCCCTATTCACCCGATCTTGCCCCTAGGAACTTTTTGTTTGTTGCCCGGGTGAGGAAAGCCCTCAAAGGGAAATGTTTTGCCAAAATGGAAAGGTGAAACAAAAAACGGCAGAAGCTCTAAAAGGCATCAAAATAGGAGTTCAAAAACTGTTTTGAGTAATGGAAAAAAATGTCTCATTAGGTGTATTACATCAAATGGACAGTGCTTTGAATGTGAATGATGTTTAAACATGTAAGAACAAATACACAATTTTTTATAAATAAATTAGTTTTTTTTTTTTTTTACTCCCTCCTCATAGATGAGTCCAAATCATAGAAAATAAATAGATCTGAATGTAACCAGTAGTCTCAGCCTCTTGGCCAGTAATATCAAGAGGAGAGAGAAACTTTAAAATACAGCAAAGATGAAATAACACCTTATAGAAGTCTTGGAGAATAGGAAAAGAGCTAACAGTGTGCAGCAATAGAAAACTAGAAAAGCAAGGATCAGGAATAATACATAAAACAGAAAAGGTATAAGTGAACCAACTACAAATGGATTAGCAAAACATGGCAACCTAATGCCTGAAGAGCTGGGAGAATCTTTGGCTGGAGATTTTGAAGGGATTTTCAGGAACCTCAAAAGGATTGGTTCAGATGCTATAAAATTTTTATATGATGGTTACATATTCTACGTTGAACTTTTTCCTGTGATTTACTCTCACAGCAAAGTGAAACTAAGATGCTCATGATAAGAATATAAAGGTTTCCTGCCTAGAATTCTCTTAAGAGCAGACTATTGGAAGCCTTTGAATAATTTCAGCTCCTGGAGAGACTTTCATAATAAATTGTGTTTTTCATGCTAAAAAGAAAACTTCAAAAGAAGGTGTAACATAATTGAGATATGATAAATTTGACAGTAAGTGTCATTATCAGAGTTCCACTGACAGCTTTTGAAGTAAAAAAATATTCTTCCTACATAGACATAAAACCTCTTACGGTGTTTAAACAATTTCACCCAATATGTTAATATTCTACAACTGCCCCTTCGTTCTGAAGGTTACCCAAGTGAAACAGTTTTCATGATATTTGGGCTTTTAATCTTTTGAACAAAGATATTTGATACAGAGAAAATAAAAAAAATTAAAGGATAAGATGAAAGATAAAAAAATATGAAAAGACGTTCTCATGTTTGTCTTCTGCACACCAATGCCTCACCTTGCACGCCCGCTAGAATGAACACCTCCACTTTGAATATCATTGCTGCAAGTCATATGAAAAGCAGATAAATCTATGTCATTCAGAGCTTTCCTGAACTTAGCATAAAACCAAGATGTGTTTTCCAAATGAATTATTCTTATTTTTAGCCTTCCCTAAAAATAGAGCATCACTGATTGAGAAATTCATCACATCTACATACAAGATGCTAAATCTGATATCTAAAAATTTTCATTCTTTCTTCTTAGAGCTTTCTGGATTTCTGAGTTTTGTTTTACAAATAAATAACTAGTGCAAATGTCCAATAAAACAACAAAAACACTTAACAAAAATTATGTATAATGTATTGGCAAGTAAATCTTGAAAGAAAAAATATGTCATTAAAAAATAAACAAGCAAACAAAATATAACCAGAGACATGGAAATAAAGAACAAACTGACAGTGACCAGAGAGGGGAGAGGGATGAGAGGATAACAGAGGGGGGAAAAGGAGAAGGGTCATCAACGAACATGTATAAAGGGCCCATGGACAAAGCCAAAGGGGGGGTATGATCGAGGGTGGGAGGTGGGGGTGGCTGGGGTGGGGGAGGGTGGTGAGGGGAAAGTGGAGACAACTGTGCTTAAACAATAAAAATAAATAAAAAACAATACTAAAAGGTAAAAAGAAAACAACACCAAACTCAAATTATATAAAGGAAAGCTGAAATTAGATTCTGATTTTTAAAGCAGTACACATGACTTTGAAATGCCAAGGGGAACAGAGTTAAAATTCAACAGGAAGAGAGAGTTAGGAAAGAGTGTTATGACAAAAATTTGGCTCAGTTATATTTTTTCCCACAAGCTATGTCTTACAAGGGACAAAGTTAGTGAAAATTGAATTTTTAAAATTCAAGCTCTGTATATAATTTCTAAATTGGATACACTATTATGAATATTACACTTAGATTTTGCAGCTCTGAACACAAAAGGTCAAAGCAGATAGCAGAAGTAAAACAAAAGAAAATTAGTAAATCCATCAATTATTAGGGTTAAGTGGCATTGAGTAGTTCACTAATCTGATTAAATCAACCAATTGCTTTAACATCATTTGACACAATTTCAGAATATGAAATATGGTCCACCAGCTTATTAATTTTTCCATCACTCATAAGACCTATGGGAGTAAGTGTTCCTTTATATATTATCATTTCCCAAATCAAGAGATTAAGATAAATTAGTTTAATTACTGTTCCTCCTGGCCAGTCCTCTCTTTTGCTGGACTCCCCTCCCTGATCTCACAATACTAGTCAATATATCTAGGAAAATCATCCATAAATTCAGAATAATTCTCTAAAATAATGACCACATTATCATAATATATCCCCTCTATTTATTAATATATTCGTTCAACAGATACTCGTTGGCATTATTGTGGTTCTAGCCGTTTACTAGAAGTTAGTCTTGCACATTGCCAGGCCCACAGTGAAAGCTGGGGAAGTGAGGAAACAAAAAAGTAAGTAACACATGGAATAAAAATGTGTAATAGGGTGACTACAGTTTAGAAAATTGAGAAAATTCTAGTGGTAAGGCTATACATAGACATAGTTAACTAAAGGAAGGAGCAGCTAAAATATTACAGAAATAAGTCAGAGTTAGAGAAAAGCACAGAAAATAAATATCTGAAGACACAGATTGAGCCAGGACTCTGCCACTTACCACTGCGTGACCTTGGACACGTAACTTAAAAATTTCAGTTTTTCATTGATTATGCTGGAGAGAATAAAACCTACTTGCCAAGCTTTTTCTAGAAAATGAATAAAGATTTCTGTTTTCTTTAATAGTGGGCCCCTAATTTGGAACAATTCTCCCACTAAAGAAACCTAGGAATGTTTTCCAAGCCCAGGTCTAGGGAAAGACAGCTGAGATAGAAGCGAGTCTGGGGGTGATTTCCCCCAAGCGTTGTTTGCCAGTCTGGAAAAGATCAGTGGGTCTCTGAGCACCTAAGAAGTTTTGTTGGCGTATTCCCAGTGTAATAAGAGCAAAAGTCTGAGACAGAGCTAGCCACAGGGTGGGTTATGACAAATGCCGTGTGCTTCGTGTTAGGACCCTGAAAGTTACATCATAAAACAAAAACAAAAACGGAAAATAGGAAATAGAATTGTCCTAGTAGAGAATGAAACCTAGTTTTAAAAACATCTAATCCACAAAACAAACAAGCAAGCAAAATATAACCAGAGACATTGAAATAAAGAACAAACTGACAGTAACCAGAGGGGAGAAGAAGGGGCATAACGGGGGAAAGAAGGGGAAGGGCCATCAAGGAACGTGTATAAAGGACCCAGCCATGGACAAAGCCAAAGCGGGGCAGGACTGAGGGCAGGAGGTGGGCATGGGCGGGGTGGGGGAAATGGTGGCAGGAAAACGGAGACAACTGTACTTGAACAGTAACAATAACAACAACAACAGCAGTGCCATTTCCTCCTAAAGGTGGAGAAGGCGACCCCTCATCCTGGGTGCCCTGAGCATCTGCTGGGAATCTAAGTCTCCTGATCTTACTACTAAATTATGTCTAGAAATGAATGTTTTAAATAAAGAGACCAATGGGGGAGGGATTGGGACAACAGTAACCGAGCCATAACATAAATAAATAATCAATTTGTTTAAAAAGGTTGGGTTAAGTGAGGCTGAGAGAGAAAAGGCAGAGAGAGAGAGAAGAAGCAAGATCTAATTATTTTAAAATAGCACCTTTGAGTGTTTGTTTTGACTGAAAAGCTGCAAATAAAGAGCTACAGGAGGAAAAAAGATTGTCAATAAGAAAAAATAACGAGGTACATGAAAAAGTGAGAAAGGTGAACCGTGGACAGGAATAGCACAGTCTCACTGAGACAGGCCCACACTTTAAAGTTACCACGCATAATAATTTGTAAGAGAATACAGCTACCATGCTTGAAGAGAAAAAAGACAAGTTGGGAATTTTAGAATATTTCAACATTATAAATAAGAACATGGAAGATTTCTAAAAATAAGAAATGGATATGCTTCAACTAAAAAATGAAATAACCCACTATAGGATATCAAAGGAAGGCTTTAGCATCTGATTACTCACACTGAAAAGAGAATTCTCAATCTGGAAACTAACAAGAAAATACCACAATGAAGCAAGTGACAAAATAAAGAATGAGGATAAGAGATGTAAAAACATAGCAAAAATATGAGATATATAATATAGCAAAGGCATATAATAAGGCCTTACCTAGGACATGCAGGACTGCAGCAAAGATTTTTTGTGAAGCCCCTGTTTTTATAAGTAATTTGATTAAAATTTTAATAAAGAATTGATGGGTTCATAGTGAGTTACTGATAAAAAATAGAATAATTATATTGTCTCTTAATTAATCAGTGTATGTGAACTTGTTTTTATAGCATCTAGGACAACCTCTTCTCATTCAGTTCTGGAAACCATTTCTTAATCTTTGCTTTTGTGAAATGGGTGGTTCCTGCCTAACTTTGTATCTCTCACTGTGAAAAAAATTTAGTAATACTAACATTTGTCTTAGCTCTTTGGAAACTGATTGTACTAAAACAATACCATGTATTTCTTTCTATATACCAATTATATTTAAATCAATATTTTAAAAGTAACAAGAATATGAACTAAGCTATTTATTGAGAGAATAAATAGGAAGCCTATAATATGTCTTGAAATGTACTGAACTCTTGATAAGGATTTTGTAGAGTAATGTAATGTATTGAATAAATATAAAGATGGTTAGAACACAGGCTGGGCAAAAGTAGATGTACAATTATTCATATGGAAAAGAAAGCAATGATTAATAAATAATAATACAAGAATAAACTTGAATACATTCAAACTCTGTGTTTTGTGTACTAACAGCTGTAAATCTACTTTTGCCACACCCTTTATATGAGCTCTAAAGATACTTGAAGGTTCTAGAAAATAACTGTGAAGTTAAGTAAAATATACATTTTGTGAGGTATATATACATAATATCATTTAAATTTTGGTTGTGAGAGATTGTAATTGTTTGGAAGAGTCCAGCTAGGTTAATTGGAAAATACGACATTGGATATTGGTGCTGAAGGAAGGTTCAACTTGACAATCAGAGAGAAGTTGAGTATCTTCCAATAAAAAATGAAAAAGAAATGAGGGTACAAGTGAAAAGTCAGCTGATGGCTTAGGGAATGACTCAGGAGACTGAACAATTTGATTTTGTGATACATACAAAGTTCCTTGGAGAGGATAATGGGAATTGTGGATCTAGAAAATTAATCTGGCAGAGACAAATAGAGTTACCAGAAATGTGAGCTAACAGAAATGGGGAGACCTATTAGAAATCTATTGCTTTTTTTTCAGGTAAGAGTAAAGGGCCCCAGTTGGAATGGTGATGATGGAGACTGAATTCTTTAAGAGAGTACAGTTGGAAAACATTCCCCCAAGCAGATTTGCAGCTCTATTTTTAATAAGTAAAATAGTGAAAAACCTGATTTTCTCATGCAGAGCTTAGAAAAAGTAGCCTATTTGTATAGTAATTCCCTAAGCACAATTTTAGTGACAATCAAAAAATCAATCTGAATGAATTTAAGCTCCAGTCTGATATTCCTAATATCATACATATAAACATAGTTCTGCCCTAGTTTTTCTCAGTATGAGGGACTTCTTGGTTTACTAGTGCCCATCACAATTTTGAAAATTATTTCAACCCACCATATTAGTTTAATTCCAGTAGTCTACAAAAATAAATCTTGGAGTTTGACTAGGAGCTGTAAATGATGAGGTGTCTGGAAAAGAGCTAAATGAGAGGGGATGTTTGTCTTAGACTTCCTAGAATTATAGCAGAAAAGACAGCAATGATTTTCCATTTCAATGGGAATCTTTCAAATGAATAGATGCTGTCTTTTCTGATGGTGTCATGGCTAAAGTTATTAAGGATTTCAGTGTTAGGAACAATTATACTGCCCAGATACAACAGGAAATAATGAAATGGTAAACCAGATGGGATCTTGGATTAAAAAATAGACTGTGAGGTCTGTCCAGGAAAACATTGTTAATATAATGAGAATGAGAATGACTTCAACGTAACCTGGCAGCCAAGGAGACTAGACTGGAATGTGCATGCATAAACAATGATGACATCACTGTACTAGTCAGTGGGGGTGGTAGATACCATTGAGTGAGTGTGTGTACTGTGTGGCTGTCACATTCAAAATGACTGAGTGATTCGAGCAACAAATCTGCATCAAATTTTGTGTTAAGCTTAAATATTCCTTTGTGGAAACTATTTGGATGATTCAGAAGGCCACAACTATGGGGAACTGGTGATTGACAGCTTCATCATGACAACGCACTCACTCATGCATCATATCTCATGCAGTTTTTAGGCAAAACATCAAATCACCCCTCAGGTGACTCAGCCCCATTCCAACCCAGATTTGGTGCCCTGCAACCTCTCGTTTTACCAAACTAAAATCACCTTTGAAAGGGAAGAGATCTCAGACCATTGATGAGATTCAGGAAAATACAATGGGGCAGCTGATAGCAATTGGGAGAGCTGTGTGAGGTCCCACAGTGCCTACTTTGAAGGGGACTGAGGCATCATTCTCCTATGTACAATGTTTCTTGTATCTTGTATCTTCTTCAGTAAAGGTCTCTATTTTTCATATTACATTGCTGGATACTTTCTGGACAGACCTCGTCGTATATCAAGATATTTTTCAAAATAACAGGAAATGTGTATGTTATGTGGGCACATGCACATATATGTGTGTATACACACACACACATATTCAGATTAGATATACATTTTTGCTATATGTACATTTAAGAATTAGTGCTTTTTATTGAGATATAGTTAACCTATAGCATTATATTAGTTTTAGGTGCACAATTTAATGATTAGATATTAATGATTAGATATGTAGATATTAGTATATATCATAAAATGATTATCACAATAAGTCTAGTTGACATCTATCACCACACATAGTTATAAATTTTTTCCTAGTGATGAACACTTTTAAGATCTACGCTCTTAGCGACTTTCAAATATATTGTACACTGTTGGTAGGAATGTACATTGGTGTGACCACTTTGGAAACTAGTGTGGAGGTTACTCAAAAAAAATTAAAAATAGAACTACCATGAGATCTAGCAATTCTATGTCTGGGTATTTATCCAAAGGAAACAAAAACATTTACTTGAAAGATATCTGTACCCCATGGTCATGGAAGCGTTATTTATAATAGTCATGACATGAAAGTAACTCAAGAATCTGTTGATGAATAAACGGATAAAGAAAATGTGGTACTATGTACAACGGAATATTATTCAGCCATAAAAAGAAGGAACTCATGATATTTTTATTGATTTAAAGAATTAATATTATTCTTATTAAAATCCTTGTTTGTACTTACAAAATTAGGTCCTAGAAAGCTGAAATCAGTATTTAAAATCCTATGACATGTTTAAAACATGTTCAACTTGATAATTTATTAAATACTAACAACAGTGGACAAAATTTAAAAATTGGAAGATATTTATATTGGCACAATGTGAAGCCAGGACTCCAATTGCTGGTGAGCGTGTAGTATAAATCATACAAGGGTTTTACCAAACTGACGGCGTCTCCTGAGGCTGGACACATGCGTGCTCTATAACTGCCGTTCTGATCCAAGGGATATACATGGCAGAAGTAAGTGCAGTGTTCTTCAAAACACATGTAGTGTTCTCAAAGACACACTAGTTTTAATAAGTTCTAACTTACTGAATGCCTGACACTGCCCAACTGCCCGATAATAATAGAATAAATAAACAAATCCCGCTTATTCACACAATAGAATATTATTTGGCACTATGAATGAATGGGCTACAATTACATACAACGAGATGAGGGAGCCTAACAAACACTGTTCAAACTGGAGACTAAAGAGTAAATGTTTGGTTCAATTTATATAAAATATACAAAAATAGAAAAAAAATGCCCGTGCTACTAAAAAATCAAGGATAATGGTTACCCTCAGTAGATACTGACTGGGATTAGCATGAAGGGGTCTTCTGGGGTGATGGTAACAATTTGTTCCTTTATCTGGGTGCTATTATAATAATCTATGTTCTTAATTCAGTATATATACGTTATGAATATATATACACACACGTATGTATACTTTTATGTACATAATTAATATATAATCCTGATTATGTCTTCTTGTTTCCCTATGTATTTATAAACATGTAAATTAAGCTTTGCAAAGTACTATTGAATCGTCTAACTTTTTTTTTGTCCTCACCTGAGGACATTGTTTAATTGCTTTTAGAGAGAGGTGGAGAGAGAAACATGGATGTGAGAGGGAAACATTGATCAGCTACCTCCTGTATGCACCCAGACAAGGGATCAGAACTGCAACCTAACCAGGTACCCTGATCAGGAATGAAACCCACAGCCCTTTGTTTACAATAAGATGCTCCAACCACTGAGCCACACCAGCCAGGCTAAATCATTTAACTTTTAATGTTCATTGGGAAGAACATAGCTTCAGTTAAAAAAACACGTAGTTGATATTTATTTCATGAAAATTAAATTCAGTAGCATTGACGAATGAATATATTAGTCAGGATCCTCCAGAGAAACAGAACCGATAGGATTTTATAAGGGATTGGCTTCCATGATTATGGAGGATGAGAATTCCTACAACTGCTGTCAGCAAGTTGAAGACGACCCAGAAAGCCGGTGGTATAGTTTGGATTTCTGAGAGCCTGAGAGTTGCTGGTGTAGATTTTAGTCCAAGTGTGGGAACCTTAAAAACAGTGTCAAGGGCAGAAAAAGATACATATTCCATCTAGCTTCCTAGTCAAGCCGAGAATGAAAATTTAACCTTCCTCAGTCTCTTTGTTTTATTCAAGCCCTCAGGGAATTGACGGATACACACTCATTTAGGGGAAGGTCATCTGTTTTTCTCTGTCCCTCAATTCAAATGCTAATCTCCTCTGGAAACAATGTCACAGACACACCCAGAAATAATGTTTAAACAGATACCTGGGCATTCCATGGCCCAGTCAAGTAGACACAGAAAATTTATCATCAGAGTGAGTAAAATATCCTGTTAAAAATGAGCTTCATCTTTATAAGTATAAATTAATTATGGGTATAAAATGTATAAACATTTAACATGTAGTTTTAATGTATCATTTTTCTTTTCCCCTGGAATATATTTCTTATCCATAATGCATACTCATGCTCACTTAAGATAGCATATATAAAAACATATAGAAAAATAAAAATAATAAAATAATTCAATCACCCTGAGAACAATAGTAAAATCATTTAGGTCTTTAGATATGTCAATCTACAGGGTCCAGCTCAAATAACACCCCATTTTTATTATAAAATCTTTTATTACAAAATCATAAGCATGTAATTCTGTAACAATATCACACTCAAGTACACCATATGAACAACATTTTAGGTGAAATGTTCAAATTAAAACTGTAAATTATTACACCCATATTACAACCCTACCAACTGTTCTCAAGCCGGTGTTACTTCTACAGGACCCTGTATATACCAGTATTCATTCATTTAAAATATTTATTGATATTTGAGTTTCTGCAAAGCCCTGTATCAAATACTTCAGGTACAATGATGAGCAATAAGAGATGCCACCTGGCCATCACTAGCCTACTCTGTTGGAGGATGCAGGAAATACACAATCGCCTGAAAATATACCTAACATTAAAATTATGATGAATGTAGGAAAAAGAGAGAATTTGTGATCCGGAAGAAGAATAAGATAACTATTTTAAAGGTCAGAGAAATAGAATGTCAGGCAGAGGAAATAATATGTGCAAAAGCCATGGGGTAGAACCTGGCAAGGCCACTTCCAGGAAAAGAAAAGACCGCCGTGGATGGGGCACAGGGATCTGAAGTGGTGGCTGTCAAGCTACCATGCATCAGAATTTCCCAGAGGGATGGGTAAAATGCACCCTGCTGGTCCTCCCACTCCACCACAGTTTCTGATTCAGTGGGTTTGGGTGGGGTTTGAAAATTTGCATTTCTAACAACTTCCTAGATGGTATTTATTTGCTGTTCTAAAAATCCTATTTAGGAAATGATGAATCTAGAGGAAATGTGGTATAACATGAAGTTTAGAAGGAGCTAGACCACTTAAACTCTAGAGGACACATTAAAAAGTGTGATTTTTATTCTAAAAACAAGGACGGCATTAAGGTTTTTAAGTGTTGGGTTGGCATGATGCAATATATGTTTGACTACATCATTCGATGCTGGCATGATACAGGAATAAAAGCTCTGGGAATCAGGAAGCTGTAGTAACACTCTAGGTAAGGGTTGATAATAGTGTGAGTTATGATAATGGTGGTGAAGTTAGAGAGAAATGTACATATCAGAGAGATTTTGTGATGAATTGAATATGGCTGGTAAAGGAAGAGAGAGACCAAGGATGACTCCTACATTTCTAGTTGTCATAATTGAATGGTTGAAGGTGTTCTGCACTGAAGTAGACAATATTTAATGATCAAAAAGTCACTTAATTCAGCTTTGATCAAGTAAAGTCAAAATGCCTTTGGGATGTCTGAATGAAGATATTAAACGTGCAGTTTTGACCTACCAGTCCAGAGTTCTGAATGTTTAGAGGTTTAACACATATAGTTAGGAGTCATTTGCAATTTGGTTATCATGAAACTGAGTTGGTAGATAGAGAATATAGAGAAAGAAGAGAAAAGGGACTTAGAATGAAGCTAGAGGAACTCCCACGTTCAGCAGCCAAGTCCAGGTGAGGAGCCAAGAAAGAAGAGAGAAAAAACTACCAGAGATGTGGGAGAAAACCAGGAGAGTGTGGTGCCTCAAGATTCACGGGAAGAAAAATGTCCAGTAAGATGAACATTTTTCAAGATGCATATCAAATGATGGAAAAAACAGGATAGGGTAGAAACAGGAGAGGACATTGGGAACAAGCGAGATTGATTAATATGAGAGAAATAAGCATGCTGGAAAGCAGACAGGATGATCCTTTTCCAAGGGAGATGTCCTTAATCATTCGTCATCTCATTTTCTGCAATGCTCCTTTTTCTCCTTAGCACTTACTACCTTATATATTGTAGGTACTAGATGTGTCTTATTCACCTTGCTCATTGTCTGTTCCACCCAGGCAGGGGCACAGACTTGTCTGTTTTATTTTGGCTGTATCACTTCTCTATCCATATCCTCTAGAAACAGTCCTAGTATATAGTTGTCATTCAGTGTGTGAAGTTTACTCATTCGGGTGCATTTTTTTCTATAAAATAAATTCCTAGGAGTGAAAATTTTAATGTGAAAAGTATGGTCATTAGAAATCCCAATGGTCCAGCAGTGTACTGCCAATCACATTTATAGCAGTAGTTATGGGAGTGACCATTTCTTATCTTGCCAATAATGGATATTTTAAATCACTTTAATGTTTATTTATTTAATAAATATAAATTATATTCCCTGTTAAAATAAATATTTGATTACTTATGAAGAAAAGTATTTCATATATGCTTTAACTCCTTTCTTTATGTTATATTAACTGCTCATTTACTTGCCTATTTTTGACTTAGGGATAGTTGTATTTCATTTGCTTTATTGGAACTGTTTATACATCTTTGGGCATAATCCCTGTGGTTGAATTTTAGTTTGTAAATATATTCTCCCATGACAACACATGGTTTTAATTTTATTATGGTGTTTTCCTCATAAGGAAATTTCTGATTATTACTTATTTGGATTTTTTCTTACAGAAATTCAATTTTACATTTTCCTCAGAAAAAAGTTCCCAGCTCCAGAGATATGTTTTCTTTTAATGATTTTATACTTTTGTATTTTGCATTTAGCTCTCACACATGCCTAGACTTTGGACTTTGTTGTTGTTTTTGGAGGGAGTGGATATATGAATGATATGGCTTTTTCCTAAAACTTTATGATTGAAAAATTATCTCAAAATGGTATTTTTTCCCTCAGTATGTTTAAAGGATAGTAGCTTTCAGTGTTTTTAGAAAGGAATAATTATGATCCTATTTAAAATGTTTTTGGATATTCTAAGGCACTGATATTACACATACTGTGGTAGAAAAAGACATTGATTTTATATACATTTGAAAATATTTTATTAAAATATATTCTCTCTGGCTGGATATCATGCTTCTGACAGCTGAACAGAACTTCATAGAGCCCGGCTGGCCATTAGTCCTTTGATTTTCGTGATGCCTTTCTTCATTTAATAGGCCTGAAATATTGATTAACATTTACAGATTCAATTTCAAGCACTTGCCAGAGGTTAGGGAGAACCCAGAGTGAGCTGTTTGTGCCAGTCAAATTCTAAGGTGTAATGAAATTCCCCACTGAGCCTGTCAACTTATCCTCTGTACAGGTCATTTCCCACATGGTCTCTGTGTTGAGAGAAGCCATTTCCACTTCAAATATTTCATAGACAATGGGGGGAAATGATATGGCACTAATATTGTGTTCTTTATCCTGCTGTGGAGAATTGAATAGACTCCATTATATAGCAATGCTCTTTTGAAAGAGCCTTATCTGCCTAGAAGGGTTCATGGGGCAACTCCAAGGATAGGCCCCACATTTCAGGTGGATTACGGCATTTCGCTAGTGTTTGCCACTCTCGTTTTCAAGTTTCAGGTACTGGAGATTCACAATTGATTAAGGACAAAAGTCATGAGTATTTACTTCAGTTTGTCGACCCTACACACTTACTGCTCCAGTCGTGTGTGGGACTGAGCTCTAGTTTCCTCTTTCCAATCAATTGCTTTTCAATACCTTGTTGCCGCTTTTAAAGATTCCAGCTGACAGAAACAAACCCAGGACTTTATTCAGCTTTTCTTAACATCGCTCTCCTATCACTGATTGGGAAACTCTTAGTTGATTTGTTTCTCCTCAAGGAATTATATAATTTAGAATTTCTTGTTTCCAACATTTTCTTATTCTTTGCTGAAATGATATGAAAACATACCTGTGAATAAATTGTGTAGTCGTGGTAGAAATGCTGGAACTCACAGAGAGAGTAAACTATTTAAGGCATGTATCACTTTTTGGGGTCTCTATAAATAAGCCAGCAGAATTTCTACCTAATGAGTAGCTAATTATATCATATAGTTTGCAACCAAATAGAGTTGCTCATTTAAGAGGGGAGAGATATTAAAAAATAACCCATCAAAATAAATGGGATTTTTTTAAATTGGAAATAGTCTAGGAGGGCAATTGAAGTTCATTTTGGAGAATCAAGTTGACTCCATTATTTTAAAGTGTGTGTGTGCATGTATTGATGTGAGGGGTCACATTTATTTTCTTAGAAACCATTTGGAAAGATTCAGGGCAGCTCTAAAATTGGTCTGTGCTTCTTCCGTTTTACTCACAACTGTACATTGAATGGCAGACATTCTGCCAATTAGTTCAAGTATTTGGGCTTGGTGGGTTTTTCTCTTTTTTTGGCTTCCCTGGACTTGGGGGTTGGACTGGATTCTTAAAGCAATATGTGAATTGGGGACTTTCTGCTGGCACAGCTGAACAAAGATGTTTGTGTCCATCTATCCAAGGTGTTCAGGTCTCACTAGATCTAAAGATCCAGTTAACAGTATTCCAGGAAAGTCAGAAAATCCAGCAAAGAGCTTCTAGAGATACAAGCCCACAGAGGCAAAAGCCAACAAAACAACAAAAAATTCACCAAGGAAGCATGGGCTCAGTGTCTCTAGCCCCTGAGGAAATGGCCGTTTATAAACCAACTGAGCACCTCTCCTGCACAGGATTGGAACAAGAATGTAGGAAACACAAAATTATGAATTTCCAAAGAAGAGGGCATACTTCCAAAGTAGATCAAAGTAACAGGAGAGGTTGGGAAGGCATGAGGCAAACAGTCATTAGATGCCAGCCCCTTGGAATGTATGTTACTTTGTTTCAGAGGAAAAGAATTCTATCACTTTGATGTCTACCACCTATGTTGGCAAGCCTATCTTATTCCACTCCTTCCCCTCCACAATATTTAGCATGAAGCATCTCCAGTTTTAACTTGGGCAGCAGTTCATGGGACTGTTTGCCAAATTGCTCACATCAGTAAAAATAAAATAAAATAAAAATAAAACCCTATCCTCCAGATAAATATTGATTAAGCAAAGGAGGTTGGAAACTTTCTCTTTTGTTTCATAAGGAAGCAAAAAGCATCCCCCAATATCAACTTTTGTTAAGTGCTAATCTCTGAAAAATGTAAACTTCTTTCACCAACATACTCCTACCATCAGAGAGAGAGAGAGAGAGAAAGGGAGAGAGAGAGAGAGAAAGGGAGAGTGAGAGAGAGAGAGAGAGAAACACAAATGAACAAAGAAAGAAAGAAGTATAATAAAAACTATCAATCATTCTCAAGTTATTTTTTCTTCTGGTATTTTGCCTGTGTGGTATTTGGCCTTGCCTATAATACAGTCAATGCAATTTTAAGTATGTTGACATTATCAGAACCTAAGTCACCTCTGGCTACAGTTATGCTATGGGCATGAATTCTGTTTTGCCATAGGCAAAATTCTTAAGTAGGCTACAATTGGATGACTGGGCAAAGGTACATAAATCGAATATAATGAATGCAAATTGATAGTGCCAAGTGTATTAAGCCAGGAATAGAATCAGTTCGAAGGAGTTTGGTTTTGTTTGTTATTTTTAATTTTCTTCTTCTGAGCTTTGTTTTGTTATTAAGTACTTTCAAACATAAGTGACTCCCTTACCTCGTGCGGTGGTAGTTGCTGCAGTAATGACTGAGCCAGGGGAAACTGGATTTCACGATGTATAACCTTCTCTGTAGACTTACTCACTACATATTCCTCTGGCCCAGGGCAATTATCTTTTCCCCTCCATGTCTAAGCCTCTTCATGCCCATTATCATCAAAAGACAGAAATAGACAAAGGTCATATTCTGGGAACCAGGGGAGCACAGTGAAAATAAAAATACCACTGGAGACGTTATTAGGAAAAAAAGCTTGTCTTTAAACTTTATCATCCCTACAGCACAGAGAAGTTTACCATTGTGGAAGCGTAACCCCAGCACTGAGTTAGACCTTAACAAGCAATAAAGGGTGCTCCTAGTTTAAGAGAAGTGGTCATGTGTGGCTGTTTTATTGTTATTCAAGGGGCCATTTGAATACATAATGAAATAATAAATGGCAGTTTAAAGAAACCTATTAAGTTGATATTTTCAATTAGAGTTGTACTTATCAATGTAAACCAGACCTTTATCATAAAGGGGGGCAGTTTTCCATGGTAGAACATGTGTGGGTAAAGGTTAAACAAACAAAACATATTTCTGTAGGATTTCTCAAAGCATTTATGGTACATCTCTTTAAGAGTATTGAGTATAGCTTAAAGAATTTCCCTGTGACTCTTTGTAACTACCAATTTGTGCTTCCTAATCCCTTCACCTCTTTCTCCTGGTTCCCTGACCCCCCAACAACCAGCACCAGTCAGCTCTCTGTGTCTATGAGCCTGTTTCAATTTTGTCTGTTCATTTATTTTGTTCTTTAGATTCCATATCTAATAAACCGTATGGTATTTGTCTTTCTCAGACTGATGGACTTCACTTAGAATAACCCTCTCCGGATTTGTCCAGGCTGTTACTGGCAGTAGCGAGGGGATCCCTGTGTGAGATATGTGACTCTCTAACCATTAAGCTGTGCACCTGAAGCCAATACAAAATAACATTAAAAGGAAACCGTAATTGAAATGTAACTTTTAAAAAAGGATTTCCAAAATTTACCCGATCATGGAATATTTTTCCCCCCACAAAATCTATTGTTTCAAGGTAGATCTCTGTTCTACAGGGCAATGTTTAGAAAATGTTAAAAAGATTCATTCAAAACAGCTATTTGATTTCAGCTGTATTTTCCAGGAAATCAAAAGTCAAAATATATAGGATCCCAGGTAAAACTTAGAACAAGTTTTGTTTTGTATGTTTATTTTATTCTCTGCTTCATCACATTACCTTCATGTTTATCTTCTTTTTTGGAGGGAGGATAGATTCTTAAGTTATTTTTATTTTGTTTGGCTTTAAATGAGGCTTTAAAATTGTGTTTAATTTATTTCAGAAGAAATCACTGTACCTTTGTCTTATTGGAGAGGTTTTAAGGCTCATACTTGCTCTTGACTGTTACAGAGACCTAAAAGGACCAGCACATGGTAGTGCTCTGTGGACCAAAGATAACTCTGAAATGAAAACTGAGGACAATAAACAAATAATAAATAAGATAACTACATTTATTTTTTTTAAGTAAACCCAGATGGATGATAATAGGAGGAAACAGGATCCGTATGATTTCTTTGGTCCCATGCTCTTGTTATATTTCTCTGGTCCCATGACCCTACATATACACTTGCTACACAATAGACTTGGTCTAGACCTAACCTATTGCTAGGTACAGACTTTCAGTTGACCTCTCACTTACAGCTATAGCTTGAGGATTTTATAAAAGTCTACCATATTGTCTACTCTTCAGGAATAAAAGGGAAAATATGAGTAACAAAATCAAAGAATATTATACTAAAATGCTATAAATATCTGTTTCATTGAGTACTGGAGCAAAAAAAAAAGAATGGTTTTACTTCAACAAGAATCTCCCTTAACCAACAAGTGACTGGGTGCCCATGGGAGTCCCTTTGCTGTTACAGAAGACTGCCCGCGCTCAAGGACAGCAGCATGGTGCCTTGAGTTAGACAGGAGACAGCTGTGCTGGGCTGGGTTGAGCTGTGCTGTGCTGTGCTGTGCTGGGTTGGGCTGAGTAGTGACAGGGAAATTCCTAAGGGAGAGATGCTTTGCATCATGCATTTTGGAATAAATGTGGATGTTTGCTGTTTGTCGATAGAGATTTTATTTTATTAGACAACTAATACTATATGTAAAAGGATTCATAATTATAAACTATTGGGAAGCTCTTGATGAAAGTCATCTGAGAAACAAGGAAATCAAATAATGAGATGGCTTGTGTGGCCCCAACCTGTGTGGGCATCACCATAGGGATAGACAGCAGCTCGGTTCTACATATCTTCTTCCCAGAGTTGGGCAAAAGCCCATAGCTGACTGTCAGAGGCCAGGTATACATCTGTGCTCAAAGTCTAGTGTGGCCTTGAAATAGTATCTTCTTTGTTAATCCGAGAGTTACCAGTTGTTCTTGTTTTTATTGTGGTTCCTAGTACAGGGTTCACAATATATTTTTTTCTGTCTTAGTTATTTAAGTCAGACAGGTGGCCAAAAATGAGACTCAGAAGAGATTAAAATAAAAGTGACCGAATCCAGAATTTGTCTGAACTGCAGGATCAAGCCCCCCAACTCATTGCTCTAAAAGCTGAAGGAAATAGTTTTATCAGTGTCCAAGTCATTTGCACTAGACAAAGATCTGTTCCTGATGTTGTTTCATTTAAAGTCAAGGTCACTTTTCAAAATACTGAGTGAAAGGTAGCATTGGTTGTTTTATTTTATAAAATAAGCAAACATAGAACTCTTAATTCTTAGTTTAACCTGTAAGTATTAAATCTAGGATTTATTGAAATATTACACACTTTCTCTCTTATTTCATCAGTGATGCTGTGCACATTTGAACATCCCAATGAAATAAAAAAGTAATCACTGGAGAAGAAGGGATGAGGAGCCAGAGAATATGAGACAAGTGGATAAAGTCTCAAAAGAGGAGGCCAGTGAGCAAGATGGTGGCCCTTGGAGCAGTGGGGTGGCGGTAGAATGGTGGGAGATGTGTCATGGCTCACTGTGATCCACATACAATTACTCTCTCTGCTATTTATGGGCTCGCATTTCTTTAGTTATCTTAACTACTATTTTTGTTATTCAGGAAATATTTTTACATATAGATTGGATCTATAGGTTTTATTTGGTATATCTTTCTCATGTTCTCTTTATCCTTTTCCCATAAGACCTTGGTGAGGTTTTAAAGTTTATCATTTATACCAGTAATCATTTACTCTATCATTTTTTGTCTAGGGTGGTGTCCTTCCCCATTTTTAATTTGGCTGTTGCGTTTCTCTTCTCTTCCAAAATTTAAATAATGTTTTTCCTTTAAAACAATGAAATAAAATGATGAAATAGTTGAGTTGATATATTTTTCTCAAGTTTTTGAGAACTTTCTGAATTAATCTATGTTTTTCTGCTATATCCAATATGTCTTTCGGAGAGCTGAATCCCCCTTGTTTAACAAGAAGTCCCCTTTGTTTTGATCCACTTGACTTATTATTAATGCAATGGGTTGCACTGTCTTCCCATCTAGTGGGAAGCACAGCTGAGCTGGTTTTTATTCAACAGAAGCCCTTCCTAGAAAAAAAGAATTCTGTCTACTCTCTACTCTGATTTCTGACCTTTGCGCCTAGTGTTCTCATCTGATCCCAAAGGACATCCCACAGATTTGGCTACATTGTCACCACCCACTCCAGAAATCATGGCACTGTCTAGGTTTCCCATGCATGACGGTGAAGGAAGCTTAGCCAGGCCTTCTAAAAGTGCGTTCTTGAAGATTTTGTTTTTAACTTCCCTTAGTTTATTGTTCGTCATTCTTCCAAAGTAATGGTGTTTGGGAAGTGAAGGGATTTTGTCCATGTCATCTCTGCTTATTTCCAATTGGTCCTCTATGCCTCTCATTAGATTTCCATCTTTATTCTATCCAAAAGTCATTTTAAAATTCTGACCTGTTGTGGTCATTCTTCTTTATTCTCAGTCTTTCTTTGAGACTATCAGTTGTGGAAGAGGAGACTGGTGCTGAAGAGGTGCTGGGTAACTGCTTCCAGAATTATTTTCTCCCTTGAAATCAGATGCCACCCCATTCATTTCTCCTCTCTCTTTTCTAATTGCCCTGTTATGGACTGAATGTTTGTGTCCCTGCAAAATTCATATGTCAAAACTCTAACCCCCACATGATAACACATGGAGGTAAGGCCTTTGGATTAACTAGTTTTAGATGAAGTCCTAAGAGTAGAGTCCTCTCTCCCTGCGATATGAGGATATTTCACCAAAGCAGCTATCTGTAAGCCAGGAAGAGATCTTTCCCTAGAATATAACCATGCTGGCACCCGGATCTCAGACTTACAGCTTCCAGAACAGTGAGAAAATACATTTCTGTTTCTTAGCTGCTCAGTTTTTGGTATTTTGTTACTGTAGCCCGAGTTAAGTTGTGTTTCTTCATTATCTCTTTTTCATTTAGTTAACAAATTGTTGAGCCTCAAGTGTGCCCCAAGCCCTATTCTGAGCAAGGAACACAACAAGAAAAAAAAGAAAGAAAAGTCTGCCCTTTATGGAGAATAAATTGTAGGGAATGCTATATAATGTGTGCTAGATGGTGACAGGTGCCCGGGAAAGAATACAACGATGAAGGGAGATGGGAATTCAGAGAGGGATGTTGTTTGCTTGACTAAGTGACATTTGCATAGAGAAATGAAAGATGGGAAGGAATAATGAGGAAGTCATGGAAAAAGAGGTTTCCAGAAAGAAAGGGAAGCAAGTTGAAAGGCACAGACATAGAACATCTGTGGTATGTTCATGGAGCAGCAGGGAGCCTCGTGGATGTGCAGTGGAACGAGAGAAAGTAGTAGATGAGTTCAGGGAGGCAGTAAGCACCAGCCTCATTTCCCAAAAGCATGATAGTGGTGTCGCACCTTCAATCAAAACCGTCAGTGGTTTAAAATTTCCTGAAGAATAAATTTCAAATTCTTTACCTTGATATTAAAAGTCTTACCCAAATTGGAACTTCCAATATGTTTAGGCTCACTTCCTCACCCTGCTAATTCTCCACTCTGGTTACGTTTACATTTTCCCACACAATCCAGTGCAGATTCCTAACTCTTGATGGCTTTCCCGTAATTCTCTTTATCTATCGAGCTGGTTTCATCCTCAAAGATCCAGCTCAAATGCTACCTTCTTCTACCTGACACTTTCCTCCAATGGCCCTGGGTAAATTTAATCAGTTCTACCTCTGTTCTTACATAGCACTTTGATTTTATGTATATTGAAACAATGCTTTAATTATTACCTACACTCTACATTAATAGTTACATGGATATTTCTTCTACTAAATTATAAGTTTCCTAGGCCAAGGCCCACTGCACCTCTAAACGATTTATTTTGTTGGTTATTTAAAGAGAATTAACTTGAAACCAATTATTTTATAATATTTCATAGAGAAAATAGAGAAAACTTGTCCCAGATTATTTAAGAATTTGTTCCATAAACACAGGCATCTGTAACCAGGTGCTATCTCATAGTTCTTTCTGTAGTTATAGTGCTGCATTCCCACAGACAATTTCAGAGACAGGAAATCTGACTATAGATACATGACTTTGGTGGCCAAGGTGACTCTCACTGAATAACACACTAGGTTACCTGCAGTTCCATGGTAAATAAGACTTCATAACCTCTGTCTGTTAGGAGCCCAAATTTAAAAATTTATAACATAGCAAACCATTTCAGGTCTTCATGCTTTCTTTCTTTAATTTTTAATTAAATTTACTGGGATGACATTGGTTAATGCAATTGTATTGGTTTCAAGTGTACAATTCTATGATGCTTCCTCTGTATATTGCATTGTCTGCCTACTACCCCAAGTCAAATCTCCCATCACCATGTATTTGACCCCTTTACCCTAAACAGCCCTCCTACCCACTTCCCTCTGGTAACTACTATACTGTGGCCTGTGGCCCTTGAGTTTTTATTTGTTTGTTCTTCTTTGGTGGTTCATTTGTTGCTTTCATTTTTATATCCCATATATGAGTGAAATTGCGTCATTCTTAACTTTTTCTGTCTGACTTTATTTGGCATGATATTCTCAAGATCCATCCATGTTGTCGCAAATGCCAATATTTCATCTTCTCCTATGGCTGAGTAGCGTTCCATTGTATAAACGTACCACATCATTATCTATGTGGGCTAATAATTTTCGACATGCAATGGAGAAAAGAATGCCTCTTCGGTAAATGATGCTGGGAAAATTGGAAAGCCACATGCAAAAGAATGAAACTAGACTACTCTTTGTCCACATATACAAAAATTAACTCAAAATGGATCAAAGACCTGAATGTAAGACCTGAAACAATAGATTACCTAGGAGAAAAAAAATAGGAACTAAGCGTATGGACCTTGCTCTTGGAGAAGATTTTATGAACTGAACCGCAAAGACAATGGAAGTAATGGCAAAAATAAATGAACTGAGCTAGTGCAAACTAATTTTTATTATGAGTGATAGCTTCAGGAATTAGCATCTGAATTACTGTCACTGTGGGCAACCTCAAGGGATATTGTTCACAGTTTCCAGGTAACTAAGATGCCAATAGTTTAAATGGACTAAAAATGATTGGCAACTCTAAAGAAGTACTTAAGATACTGGAGAGAACAGCTGCCACTGTGTCCAGGAGAAGCATGTTTTCTAAAGAATTCCTGCTGCCTGCCATTCTCACTTCTCCTCTACCAAGTATTCACCTAGAATGGAAAATGTTTGTGTACTAGCTCTTACCTCTGTTCAAATAGGAACAGAGCCATCGCTGGAGGTTTTGGCACTGAGACTAACAAAAACCACCACAACAAAACCAAGCATTAATTCTTGATTTTAAAATTTCCCTTGAAAACCCATATCTTTTCTATATGAAAATCTACCTCAGCAACCTGGATTGGATTCATGGCAAGTTGTCAGTGATTGTATTTGACTTTGGTTCATGCAATTTGAGTTTGTATTTTATGTGATCCATTGTCCATTATTGCATGAGCCTAGCTCAGATTTTCTTGGCAAATATGACTAAGGATTTAGCTGTATCATGGAAAAATTGAAAATTGCCTCGAAATGATATCTGTCAAGAACTGTCAAACACAAAAGGAACATGAAGCCACAAAAGAGACAACACTGTTGCATCCCTCTGGCTCCTCTAAAATCACCTCCTCCTGTCATCTTCCAACATACACATGCACACACAACCTCACACACACCCTGAATGGCTGGAAGATTTCACAAAAATATCTTTGAGATTCAACACTAGTGGGAAAAAAGGTGCTGGGTCAGGGTTTCATTGAGAAGGTGTTGCTTTCTGCTACAGCAAAGTCAGACAAACAAGCTGCTGACAAAAGAGAACAGGAAAGCTTATTCCAGCAAACCCAACAAACTGAAATGTGTTGGTCCCTACTAAACACCCAAGGATAAGCCAATTCATATAAAAAAGAAGGAATTACCTTTAAAATTAATAATCTAAAGGTGATAATTATAAACTTCAGAGTTTGATTCTTCATTTGGGGCTTAACGTTGGAGGAACCATATCCCTTTTCTAAAAGCCTCTCCTACTGGTTTTCGCAGCAAATGTAAATTAAGTTGGACTTTTCAGGAATAAAAGCTACTGAAAACATTAAAAATGAGCAACCATGCAGTAGAATGACACCATGAAAGGATACCTGAACTGGAAATAGCTTTTACATATTATAGTGTTGGTTATACTCTATAATCTTCTTGAGACTTAATATCTTCTAAAAGGAGGTATTTGAATGCGATACTTTCTATAATTTTCTGAGCTCTGGAATTTTATTTTTTATATAATGGAGACATTATATGTAATGGGAGACAATTACAGTATGAGAGATAACCATAAGACAGTGACATCAGTGTCATCTGGGAATTGTTAGAAATGTACCTTGTCTGGGCCCACCCCAGACCTACAGACTCAGACACTGTGTGGGTGGGGCCCACACTCGGTTTGACGAGCCTTCAAGGTAATTCTGATGCCTGCTCACATTGAGAACCACTGATCTGAGGAGCGCTTTTCAGCTTTTAGATCTCATACCACTAAAGTCACAGTGGCGGTGGTTAAATAAGATTTCTACTTATTGTAGGATAAAAAGGGGTAACTAGGATGCAGCTCTGAGGAGCAGTTCCATGGCCCCCTGGGATAAGAGAGCTCTGGGCTAGAGGAGTTGGGCTGAGTAAACATTAGAAATCATTTAGAAATAGGCCTTATGCTTGTTTCATAACTCACACTGTTCGCTGGTATTGGAAAAAATTTATATTAATACAGCCCTAGAAAATTAGGTTTCTACATGCAGCCTGAATACCTGTTGCTATTTTTAGTTTTTGTTAGGTACTCAACCAGATGTCATCATACTTTTAGATCTAGTCATTAATAGTTTATTTGTATAGTTCTAACAATACAGCAGGTCCTTGCATAACATCTTTTTGTTCAACATTATTTTTTTATAGTGTCGATGAGTTGCTGTAGGAACCTAATTCAACTCTTGTTATATCAATTAGCTTATGGTGAAATTGCTTTCATTATACAGGCATACACCTCGGACACTGTGGCTTTGGCTGCAGACCACCACAATAAAGCTAGTCACATATTTTGTTTAGTTTCCATTGTGTATAAAAGTCGTGTGTACACATTTTGTTGCTTATTGTGTGCCATAGCATTGTCTGAAAAAAAAAAACCAATATACCTATCTTAATTAAAAATTAGTTTATAGGTAAAGCATGCTATCATCTGAGCTAGTTATTTTTTTTTGTTAAAAAAAACACAATATCTTTGAAGCACAATAAAGTGAACACGATAAAACAAGCTATGTCTGTATGTGGTTTTGCCACAGTTCCAACAACCTGTTGCCAAAGTTAAGTGAGAACTTAACTGTAACAGACCAGTCTCATTGGGTTTGCACTGGAACCTGGACTTAACGTGGGAAAAAAATTTTCTGGATGCAGATAGTTAGGTGGTCCTGCCACTGCCTATGTCAGATTACTATTTTTAGTTTTGCCTCTTTTGATACTGGAAGGGTATTGCTCAATGGCTGTTGTTCTCATCGATGGGCTTTTGTTGCCGCTTGGTGGGCTTCCTGCTTTGGACCAAGGCCGTAGGAACATGTGGATTCACTGTGTTTGCTATGACTCCAACATGGCTCATCTCAAACAGTGCCCAGGACTGCTGTGGCTATGGGGGCCCCTTTGATCTCCTGAAATTTGTTCCCCCAGTAACGTCTTTTAGCAGCTTTTACAGGCTCCTACTCTCTACCCAGTGCCCACAGATCCTCAGTGTTTCATTAGCCTCCCATATATTCAGCCCAAAGCCCACGGATTTTAGCCTCAGTTCACTCAGTAGCTCATGAGCTAGTTCTTGAGGTCTGATTATTTTGTCAGTGGCACAGACTGAGTTCTGCAGATGAAATGCATCCTCCTACAGAAGTGGTTTTTAAATCTGTGTCATTTTAACTAACTTTGGGAAGAGCTGTCTGCACCTCCAGAATGTTATTTCATATTTCATGTCACATCCGGTTACTCAGGGGAAAATGTGTTAATGTTTAGTTGTTCTTGGATTAGGAAAATAAAATAGTGTGGGCACCGCTTAGCTATGTCAGCCAAAGTTGATGAGTATGTGTGTGTGTGTGTGTGCATATATTTTTCATATATTTTCATTCTCTTTTGAGACCAGCTAATAATAAGGCAATTCAATATAAAGATTTTTTGAGGAAGTAAAAGAGAGGAAAACTGTAATATCTTCTGTGAGCTACATTTACCCCAAGGCATTTATCATAAAATGCACTTTGTTTCTGATTACATCACTCTGACAGCTAGGATGAAGAAGCAACCACATTGGGAAATTTTCAGACACTATCACAGGCTCCTTTGGCTTGTAGCAGTTTTATCTTTTTTCTTCTTCTGACCAGAAAACTCTTGGTTCAATTCCATTTGAATGTCAACAATAAAAACATAGCAAAGTCTTCATGAGTAAATGTTCAAACTTCAGGGGGAAATAATCAAAGGACCAGTTACTCCTACGTATTTGCCTGAAGATATATAACACTGTTTGATGTGCATGTGCAATTTAATATGACCTTCTACAAAGCTAAAATGATCAGAACAGGAAAACTCAGCATTTGAAATATTTGGGAAGAAAGTTTTATATTGTCCTTTCATGACAATAGAAGAGTTTGTCTGATTTCCTAAAACAGGCTCCTAAATATAATTTAAAGAAAATAAATATGGCAGTCTTAGGTCATCAATCATTTCTAATGATCACTCTGAGTTTAACAATGAGGGAGCAGAGACACAGGTGGGAAACAAGTCAGAGGTGACCTTGTAAGTCATTAGCACCAGATGGAACAGATTCCCAAAGGCCTCTTCTTTCTGTGCTTCAGCTGATAGTTTGTGTGAGCTTTTTCTTTTAGTTGTGTCTGGTCTATACCTTTTTAAAGCATATAATAGCATGCAACCCAGCAGGGTTTGAATGTGATTAGGCCCAAGTGAAGCACCATTAAAATTGGAGACGTGTTTGAATGACATGACATTTTGAATGAGTGCCCAATGTGGATCCCTCTGTGTTTGGCTTTGTGTTTATACTTGTTTCTTTGATTCCTAAGCCGGTTTCTTTTCAGAAGAAAATGTGCTTTCCTGAAGCAGCTAATAGGCTGCTTCTTAGGTCACATGTTACTTTCAAGACCAGGGGAGAACAGCGTATTTTATAGATGAAGTGAAAAACATCACTGCTGAGTCTGCCAGGCTCTAAAAGCTCAGGCCAAGACATTACCTTTGATTTTGCTTTTCAGTTGTCATTGTTTTCTTTCCTTTTTTTCTTTGTTGACTACCTTGCAGGTTTTCTCCACTACTCAACCTTGATGCAGTCACTCACAATCTCTCTTTGCTCTTTAAAGGTGTAATGGGCTAATCAACCCAAACCTTCTATACTGCTTATTGGACTGGAACTTGATTCCACTATTCTAATTCACCTCAACCAATCCAATGCAATAGATGTTCATGTACTGCACAAAACCCCCTTCCAGTCACACTGTCTGAAGACTGTTTCTAAACTTAAAGTCTAAATTACACAATATCTTCTTCAAAAGCTCACACATTATATGTCCTCATCACATAAATATAAATGAATGTGTGAACATATATTTTACATATTTGGTTTACATTTTAAGTATATTAACTAGTTGAGTTGGAGTCTGTGGAGGCTGCATTATTGTGGCAACTATTGATAGACCATGTGTCGTATTATTTCTAAGAGTGTTACAGGAAAAATAAAAAAAGCTTGCCCATATCATGAGCTGGCTTTAGATAATATGAACATTTCCTTAATAGCCAAAACATTAAATTTAAAGTGGTTACTATAAAAGACTAAGTAAGGAATGAGTTGAGTGTTAAATTTACTATAAGGTTGGAATTAAAATGCACTGTGGCATAGTCAACCAAAAATCAACATTTGTATGTGACTGACAGCTCTAAAATCATACTATGTTAAGTCTGTAATCAGAGGACGGCAAAGAGAATTCGTTGACTACCTTTTATGTTTCATGTGGCCCTGGGCCACTTCCCTTTAGAGTTTTCACATCCAGTACCCACACTCTAGAGAGAGATTGGTAGTGGAGTCAAGAGCATTGATTCAACTTTTTACATATGAATCAGGAGTAAAGCATGAGGACTCTTGATACCAACCCAGTGCTCTGCTCACTACTGTGCTACTGCCTTTCATCACCCGTGTTGCAGGTGAGCCTAGTGGGATTCTTATTTTGAAACTTTCTTTCATGAATTATTTTATCGACTCCATCTCCGATGGAAGACTTATCCCATCTGGAAATCACCCTTTTTTTTTTCTGTTTGTTTTATTCAAAATAAATCAAAATGACTTTATTTTGACCACTCCCATGAAGATCAAAATCCTTATAACTCCACCTATAACATCATATCTATACTTGGTTATAGCACCATGGAAATTATAGAACCAAAGAAAAATCTTTACAGTGCTGAAGGTCACGTTTTTGTGTGCTTTTAACACACAGAGTTCTTCTTGGTAAGTGTAAAATGCTGCATATGTACAGAGAAACTTGTCAGCTAAAAATGCTTGAGGCTTTAGTCTGCATTTCAACGGGATGTGTATGAGCAGATGTTTATTTCAACACTTCATCAGTTGAGCCATCGCTGTTATTTGTCTACAGAGTAAGATGATAATGACTGAAATGGATGAAGGAGTGAACAGTGAAAGACACAATGTTACCCAGATTGCTTAAGAAAATATAGGCAAAGGAAGTTTGTAAGAATGAGTAAAAGAATCATTATCAGTGTGATTTTTTTTCATGTAGGTGGTAAATCTTTGTGTGTTCCTCTTTGAGTAGTTGATTCTTTGAAAGATTTAAGAAGAGACTGCAGAACTGATCTTTATCATCCTATAAGGACTACTAGTAGTAAAGGGGCCTTAATTATAGGATTCAGAAATATCAGGATGCAAAGACACCTTTGAAGGAAGAGACTTAGCTGACATGACTGAAGGGGAAATGAACATTAATTTAGTGTCTACATCATGTTGGTTATATGTTAAATAGTTTCATGCATGGCATCTCATTTAACATTTATAACATTACTGGATTTATTTTTGTTTTGCTACTTTTATTTAACTAATTGAAATTCAGAAAGTTTAAATAACTTACCCATATTCACAAAGCTAATAAGGGGCATATGAAGGACTCCAGGGGTTTGTACATCATTTACTACATCATGCCCCCTTCACAATACATTTCTTTAAAGACTTTATTTATTTATTTTTAGAGAGAGAAGAAGGGAGGGAGAGAGAGGGGAAAGGAACATCAATGTGCGGTGGTCTCTCGTGCGTCCCTGACTGGGGACCTGGCCCGCAATCCAGGTGTGTGCCCAGACTGGGAATCAAACTGGCACCCCTTTGTTTTGCAGTCCAGGGTTTAATCCACTGAACCACACCAGCCAGGGCAAAACATTTTATTTTTTTATTAAATCATTTTTATTGTTATTCTATCACAGTAGCCCCAATTTTTCCCCCTTTGCCTTCCTCTGCCCATCTCACCCCTTCTCCCACGATCAATCCCCACACTGTTGTCCATGTCTGTGGGTCATTCATACATGTTCTCTGTCTAGTCCTTTCCTCTTCTTTCCAGCGTTATCCCCCTCCCTTCTCACCAAATATTTTAGACCTGGTCCTACCAACAAAAGGCAGGAAACTGCTTTCTTCCTAGACAAACTCAATTGTAGGGCAATGGAAGAAAGTAGAGAAAACTACACTTAGAGCCAGGGGTGACATTCTAAATATTTAGTACTGCACGGGCTAATTTATCAGAAGGGACCTAACACCAAACAACTATAAAGATGTGCAGTGCCTTCCAAAGAGAAAGAGGCAGAGGGAAGGGAGAAAGAGAGAGAGAGAGAAAAAGAAAGAAAGAGAGAGAGAGCCCGTGTATATCCAGGGGTTCGAAATCACTGTTCTCCGTTTCAAGAGTATCTGATGATAAAATAACAGTTTATATAACCTGATGTTTTCCTCATTGTCCCATTTTTCTGTTCAGTATTACTCAGCATTCATCTCCAAAAATATTGGCATTTTCTTTATTCCCAACCTCCAACCTCTTCACTGCACTCTACTTACCCCTCCTACTTTAGGAGATCATCCTTTCCTGAGGGAACACAACTGTCAAATCTTCCAGTTCTTTGTTTCTTCAGTCTAGCATGCCTACTTGTCACATTATCGTGTCCACAACAGACCTGCTCCTCCCGTATCACCTGCTGCAGCAATGTACCACTTGATTATCTTTGACTGCTCTACTTTCAGATTCATTTCCTGTCTATTAGCAGTCACTCCTTTTTTCTCTTCTTTGCTGAATGTCTGCACCCAGACATCTATATCTTTACTGTCGGAGCTTTGGATATTTCCTTGTCATCACTAACTCGGAAAATTTCAGTCATCTCCTAAAGCATCTTGTTGCCTCCACTCTGGCTCATCTCACTTTATTTTTCACACTCCTACAGGAGAGCTTTCTTGGAAGCACAGAAACAATTAGGTGAAACTCTTATTTTCTTCCCACTTTCCTAACATTTACTGTGACCCAGAGGTGAGTTTGTTTAGGTTAGCTTCTTCCATTTTATTGGAGGAAAATTAGTTTTAACATGAAAAGTTATGGGTAATATTTCTGAATGGGTAAGGAAATCAAAATATTTTAACTGCCT
This sequence comes from Mormoops blainvillei, assembly GCA_004026545.1. NCBI lineage: Eukaryota > Metazoa > Chordata > Mammalia > Chiroptera > Mormoopidae > Mormoops > Mormoops blainvillei. The sequence continues at coordinate 139,543 of PVJD01001542.1, read as the reverse complement.
TTGTCATATAAAATGCATCTTAACAATAGCACAAAGAAAATGTCTTGCCTATAGAAGAAATTAATCAGACCAAAAATTTTTAATAATTACATGAAGAGCCTATTGCAGAGTTAAATTGGAAATCTAGTAGAAAAAAAAAGGGTCAGCACCTTCTAAATTAAACTTAATTAAACTAGATTAAGCTGAATTCAAATGGATTAGGCCAAGCCTGACATCATTATAAATTTTAATAATAATTAATAATGTTTATTGAACACCTACTTGATATAGGGTTTGACATAGTCCCTTCCCCTGAGTTTATCATCCAAATGAGAGAGGAAGCTAAAAGTCTGCTGAGAAAGTGAAGAGGAGAAATAGACCTCAGGGAAATGAGTTCTAATACAACTGACTCCATTAGGGGTGTAGCTTAGTTTTTTAATGGAAGTAGGTAACCAAACAGAATGTTGGATTCTTTGTAAGCATTGAAGGGATGAATAAAGCCTTGGAACTTCATCCTAAAATGAAAGTTGCTAATGAAGTGGAAAAGTGTCAATTTCAGTAGAATAGGAAAAATTAAGTGAAAAAGATACAAGATGTGATGAAGAGGAAAAATGCATATATCATTTCATTCGGTGGGGCACAAATGCTTAATAACTTTATTAATAGTAATTTCTTATATATTTGAAATGACTTAATCTCTTTAAACATTAAACATAACATATGATTGTACATAGATTCTTTAAAACATTTCTTGCATTAAAATTTTATTTTTCTATAGCCACTTAAAGTTCACAGAAAAATTTGAGCAGAAGGTACAGAAATTTCCCATATACCCCTGCCACAACACATGCATAGCTTAGCCCATTATCAACATTTCCACCAGAGCTGCGTATTTATTGCAATTGATGAATCTACATTGACACATTTTAGTCACCCAGAATCCACAGTTTACATTACAGTTTACTCTTGGTGTTCTACATTCATAAACTCTTTCTATTCTATTTTAAATCTGAGAAAAGTCATATTAATTGTGTATTGACTTCAGCTTTTAGAATTAACTTCATTAATTTCTTTGTTTTCTAATAGTCATTATTTTGAGGCATGATAGAAAAGCAAGTAGAATTATTTTTCTTTTACCTGCTATAAATGCCTTGAAAAGCACAATTCAAAGAATAATTCTGAAAATGTCCTGAGCAATAACAACATTTTTTAAATAAGTAGCTTTTCAGAATACCACATAAAAAATTAAGCTTATTATGTCTTATTACATAATCACAACTTTCAAAGATAAACATAAACTTCCCAGGAATAGGAGTTTTTTAATTGTTAGTATCTGCCTCTTTCTCCTTGAAGATCCTCTTTGTCACTAGAGGGATGAGCTTCCTCTTTATCTTGATCTCTTTCCTCCTGTGAGTCATATGGGAAATGTGTACCCTGCCTTTCCCCCGCTTTGGCTAATGATCTGTCAGCTATTCATTAGGGAACATGTCAGCAGTTTATTCATTACCAGTGTCAATCATTGTATCAAGTAGAGTATGTTCTTCTCTTATAAAAGGAAACATTCAATAAATCAAATATATAATAGTCATGTAAACAATGCTATGGTTCTATAGCAGGTGAACGTCCCTCTCTTCCTAAAAATAAAGATACATGTCCCCACTTGCAAGAGGTTCCTTAAAGACTCAGAAAATAATTACAAATTTAAGCTAACCAGAAACAAACGTGTCCCTTCTCAAAAAAACACGTCGTGATTTCTAAGAGTAAGGAAATATTGTATATATCAGAAACGTGATGAACTAATCAAAATTGTATATGAAATCAAGTATGTAAATCATAGACTTTTAGCCCTATCCCACCCATGGTATGATTATAAATTTTCAAGATTAAAATTAAATACCAAGCTAAAACATAGGGGAAAAACTAGGTGATTTTGGCTTTGGCAATGACTTTATAATGCAACACCAAATCTACACTCCATGAAATATTGGTAAGCTGGACTTAATTAAAACCAAATGTGTCATTGTATAGTGTAAGTCGGTGGTCTAGTTTCATTTTTTTGCATGTACTTGTCCAGATCTCCCAATACCATTTATGGAAGAGGCTATTTTTATTCCATTTTATGTTCCTGCCCCCTTTGTCAAATATTAATTGATCATATTAACATGGGCTTATTTCTGGGCTCTCTAGTCTGTTCCATTGGTCTATGTGTCTGTTTTTATGCCAGTACCAGGCTGTTTTGATTACTGTGGCCTTATGGCATAGTTTAATATCAGGTATTGCGATCCCTCCTACTTTGTTGTTCTTTCTCAAAATAGCTGAGACTAGTTGGGGTATCTTATGGTTCCACATACATTTTTGAAATATTTATTTTATATCTGTGAAATATACCATTAGTACTTAACAGGGATTGCACTGAATCTAAATAGATTGCTTTGGGTAGTATGGACATTCTAATGATGTTAATTCTTCTAATCCATGAACATGGTATATGCTTCCATTTATTCATGCCTTCCTTAATTTCTTTCTTCAGTGTTATGTAGTTTTCTGAGCACAGGTCTTTTACCTCCTTGGTTAAGTTTATTCCTAAGTATTTTATTCTTCTTGTTGCTATAGTAACTGGGATTTTTTTACTAATTTCTTTTTCTGATGTTTCATTGTTAGTATACAAAAATCTTAAATATAAGTCATGACACTTTTAAAGTCCTAGAAGAGAATACAGGCAGGAAATTTTCAGATATCCTATGCAGCAATATTTTCACTGATATATCCCTTAGGGCAAGGAGTATAAAGGAATGAATAAACAAATGGGACTATGTCAAATTAAAAAGCTACCGCATGGCTAAAGGAAACATCAACAAAATGAAAAGGGAACCAACCGTATGGAAAAACATAATTGCCAATGATACTCGGACAAGGGTTTGATCTCCAAAATATATAAAGAACTCAAATAACCCCACTCCAGGAAAACAAACAATCCAATTAAAAAATCAGTAAAGGACCTGAACAGATGCTTCTCCAAGGATGACATACACAGGGCCCAGAGACCCATGAAAAAATGCTCAACATCACTACCCATCGGAAAGTTGCAAATTAAAACCACAATGAGATTCTACTTCACACCGGTCAGAATGGCCATCATAAACAAATCAACGAACAAGTGCTGGCAAGGTTGTAGAGAAAAGGAAACCCTACTACACTGTTGGTGGGAATGCAGACTGGTGCAGCCACTGTGGAAAACAGTATAGAATTTCCTCAAAAATCTAAAGATGGAACTGCCTCTTGATCCAGTGATCCCACTGCTGGGATTATACCCTAAGAATCTTGAAACACCAATTTAAAAGAACCTATGCACTTCAATATTCATAGCAGCTTTATTTACAATAGCCAAGTACTGGAAACAGCCTAAGTGCCCATCAGTAAATGAGTGGATTTGAAAAGCTGTGTTACATTTACACGATGGAATACTGAGCAGCAGAAAGAAGGAACTCCTATTGTTTACGACAGCATGGATGGAACTGGAGAGTATTATATCAAGTGAAATAAACCAGGCAGTAAAAGACAAATACCATATGATCTCATCTAGAAGTGGAACCTAATCAACAAAACAAACAAATGAGCAAAATAGAATCAGAGATATGGAAATTAAGAACAAACTGATAGTAACCAGAGGGGAGGGGGGAGGGGGGTAATGGGGGAAAGAAGTGGAAGGGGCAAGTCAAAGAACATGAACGGAGGACTCAGGCATGGAAAATGTGGATGGATTGACTATGGGAGTTGCGAGGGTGGGGGGTGAGGCAGGGTAGAGCAATGGGAAAAAAGCCAGGACAACTATAACTGAAGAACAATTATAGGAAAAAGAACAAACATGTTTGCTCTGTGAAAAGCACTGTTAAGAGAATAAACATAAAAACCTCAAACTGGGAGAAAATATTTGAACACACAAAGTCTGTGCAGAAGGTATCCAGCCATGTCATGTGAAAAATAGACACATTTATTGAAGATGATACAAGATACAAGAAACATTGTACATAGGACAAGGATGCCTCAGCCTCCTCCAAAGTAGGCACCTTGGGACCTTACACAGTTCTTCCAGTTGCTATCAGCTGCCCCATCATATTTTCCTGAATCTCTTCAAGGGCCTGGAATCTCTTCTTTTTCAAAGGTGATTTTAGTTTTGGGAAAAGGCAGACATTGCATGGCACCAAATCTGGGCTGTAGGGGACTGAGTTACCTGGGTGAAAACTCTACATGAGACATGATGCATGACTGGGCACATTGTTGTGATGAAGTTTCCCATCACTAGTTGGGAACTTCTAAATCATTTGAATAGTTTCTGTGGAGGAAGGTTCAAGCTTAACACAAAATTTGATGCAGATTCATTGCTCTACTTGCTTAGGCATTTTAAATGCAATGGCCACACAGTACATATGCTAACTCAACAGCATCTACCACCTCACTGACTGGTACAGTGAAGTCGCCACTGTTCATACATGCACATTCAAGTCCACTCTCCTTGGCTGCCAGGTAACCCTGAATCCACACAAACCATTCTCCTTATATTAACAATGGCTAAACTTTTTCAGGACATTCATCGTATATCTGAAAAATAACTCTTTTTGAAAATATGGAAAGAACCCCTAAAACTCAATGGTAAGTAAACAACCCAATTAAAATGAGCAAACAGACCTGAACTCATATGTTGTTAGGGACTGGAAATGAATATCTCAGTGAGATACCACCATGAACTTATTAGAGTGTCAAAAGTCCAAAACACTGATCACATCATATGCTGGTGAGAATGTAGAGCAACAGGAAATCTTATTCACTGCTGGTGAAAAAGCCAAATGTAACAACCACTTTGGAAAACTGTATCGCAGTTTCTTACAAAACTAAGATAGTCTTACCACACCATGCAGTGATTGTGGTCCTAGGAACCCCTACACATAAATACTTACCGAAGCTGAATTCGTAATTGCCAAACTTGGAAATAATCTACAGATCCTTCAGTGGGTGAATGGGTAAACAAATTATAGTAAATGCATAATGGAATGTTATTCAGTGATAAGAAGAAATGGTCTATCAAGTCACAAAAAGACATAGAGGAAATTTAAATGCATGTTTCTAAGTGAGAGAAGGCAGTCTGTTTGATTTCAAATTATAGTGGCCTGATGAATTAAATGTCTTTTTTTTACATATGTAAAGAGTATATTCATTGGTATGTGTGGGAGAATGAATTCTAAGATTTACATAGTCATTCAAGGACCCATTCCAGTCTGATGGCAGTTTTGTTATTTTCAATGTGTAGCTTCTACAGTCACCATGCGTGTTGCTGTTCATCCAAAGGATAACAAAACAGTGAAAAAGTGATACATGGGAGGAGTTTTGGGACAGATCCATATTCCTTCTCCCTGTACTTCATTGGCCAATATTTACTCATGTGGATATATCTAAGTATAAGGGAGGCTGGGAAATATGAGGGCAAAGGAAATAAGTGTGTTGATAACTAGAGGGAGGTAGGTATCAATATAATCTCCCAAGTACATACACATTATTCATTATATACATTAACTAATACTTGTGATAAGATGATAGAAATAGAATGGTATTGGGGATATATAAAATTTGATTAATGAAACAAGAGTGACTATTTCCATGACAACATGTCATGTCCTGAGGAATATGATTAACACAGCTCTCTGTAGCTGAGGTAAAAATACATATAAAAAAGAGAAAGTTGGTTAGGGCAATCCTACTAAAAATGCATAGATTTTTTCTCAACTTGTTGAGGACAGACATCTTAAGATTTTTTCTATTATTTTAAGTTCTGTCAGATTTTTCTTTCCCAAGAGAGCTAATTTCTCACTGCAGTCTTGAATCATGACAGATAATTAGGAAATCTGGTCAGGCCTTTGCGGTGTCATATTTCTGCAATTTTTGTGTTGTTATAAAATAGCTTTAGGGGAGACATAAACATAAAAAAGAATAATAAGGGTGAGAGTGCATTAGCCTAAAGTATAATTTTATTGTTTTGCATCTGTTGTAATTATGAAAATAAACTCTTTTGTGCTCTGATCAGCAGGATAAGCCATCAGAAAGATGTTTGTGTCTTGCTACATATCTTGTTACCTGTTATAAATAAGAACATCTTATCTATATGGCTTTTTTTCTTTTTCCCTTAGGAGCAGAGCCACGGCAATCTTCCCATTAGAAGAGTCATTTTTTTTCCCCAAACCCACATAGCTCAAGGGAATCATATTTGTTTCAACCAAATCATTACTGCATATGGGATTTAGATTTGCATTTGCACATATTTCCAAGGTGACTGAAAAAAGCATCATTTTAAAAAAAGAACAATTTAAATATCATAGATTAGGAGATACGTATTTTTCTCCATGTATTGATTAAGAATAATGTATGTGCTTAATATTGAGGGCGTTAGAATACTCTATAAGCATCATTCAACTAAATGTTACAGTGACAAACAAACTGAGTCAAGAAATATGAGCTCTGTTCTTCCTCTCTCTGACACTCCTGTTATCTAAGCTGCTGAAAGTTTTTCCTACAACATGCACTGATTACTTTAAAATAGTAAGGAATGACGTCATCGCACTGAAGACTGACTGCCTTAACTCAAAGTTTATTATCTCAAACTTAGGAAAGGGACCTAACTTTGACATGGATGATGTAAAAATTAAAAACCAAGCTATGGTTTATCTTTCATTTTTATCATTTTTATCTTTCCCTAAAACAAAGCTATGAAAATTAATGGTTATTGATTGACTCCTATTTTATTGTACAATGTGTGTTTAATAGATTTTATTTATAGATCAGTTTTAGGTATATAGAAAATTGAACTGAAGAGATTTCTCCTGTACCCCCATTCCCTGGACCTACATAGCCACTCTCATTTTCAGCATCCCCCACCAGAGGGGGACATTTGTTGCAATTAATGAGCATATCTTGACATATCATTATCACCCAAAGTCCATAGTTTACATTAGGACTCTCTCATGGTGTTGCAGGTATATGGGTTTGATCAAATGTATAATGGCATGAATACCATATATAGTATCATACACAGTAGTTTTAGTGCCCTAAAAATCCTGGGTGGTTTCTCCACCTATTCATCCCTCCTTTTCCGCCAACCCCTGAAAACCACGGATCTTTTATTATCTTTATAATTTTGACTTTCCCAGTATGTTGGAATCATACAGTATGTATGTAGCCTTTTTGTATTGGCTTCTTTCACTTAGTAATATGCATTTCAGTTTCCTCTATGTCCAAAAAGCTTGAGCTTGATATCAAGCTCCTTTATTTTGAGTGCCAAATAACATTCCATTGTCTGGATATGCCACAGTTTATCCCTTCACTTAATAACATCTTGGTTCCTTTCAATGTTTGACAATCATGAATAAAACTGCTATCAACATCTGTGTGCACACAACATATTTTTCATTATTGGTGGAAGATGGAAGGAATAGAAACAAAAAAGTGGGTTTTGAGGAGGTGCTAGAAATCATATGTACCAGTGATTATCTCAACTCTAATTTTCAGAAGTCCCTTGAGAAATTTTTTTATAATACAGATTGCTCAACCTACTGAATAAAAAACCAGGGATTAGGCCAAGGAAACTATATTTTCAACAAGTTTCTTAAATATCTGTAGTCATCAGCCAAAATTGGAAACCACTGCTCCTGGCAACTCATTAATTTTAGGAAGACATGACACAGAGAGCTTAAGACACACAACTAGGAAGTGGCAGAGTTAGGGCAAGAATGAAAAAGTGTTCCTGCTTTTAATCCCCAAATATTACATTAATTAGAAGTGTGAGAGCAGGGTTTTTTCTTTTCTTTTTTCTATTATGCATAATAAAAACTTGATGACTTTTGCCCTGGCCGGGTAACTCAGAGCATTGTCCCAATATGTCAAAGTTGTTACTTGAATCCCTAATCAGGAAAAATACAAGAATCAACTGATGAATCTGTAAATAATTAGAACACCACATCAGTGTCTCTCTCTCTCTCTCTCTCTCTCTCTCTCTCTCCCTCTCTCACATCAATCAATAAAACTTTTTTAATAACGTCTTGACTTCATAAGAAGCTGCACTTTCTCTACTTTTACATTATATGAATGCCCAAAAAAGCAGTGAAAACTCAGCCTTAATTCAAAGTACTCTGAATGGACTTAACCTCTAGAAGAATATAATATTGTGAATTTTCTTCCTTGGGGCCCCTTAGTCAATCTATGAAGAAGACTGCTTAAATATTTTGATTTTTAGTACTTTCCAGTTTAGGGTATTTGAGCAAAGGGTGCCTGCTCAAATTCTCTAAAGACCATGACATGAGTTAGATTTCCAGGGGATTATACACTGAGGGGAATTACTATGAGGAAGCCAACTGATAGCCTAATGGAGATGTGATTAAAATGCTTTTCATATTTTTGTGATTTCATATTTTGTTTTCTAAAAAGAAGGTAATCAGTTGGATGACACCTGTGTTGCATCGGAGCTCTTACCCCCCAACCCCCAAAAACTCATTATAGTTTGGTTTTATAGTTTTAGCTGATTCCTATGATGTTTAATAAATATGATTTTAAAAATTTTATTACATAATATGCAATATTATATATCTATATTATATTGGCAAAGCAATATAATTTTCATATTTTATAATAAAAATGTACTTTTTAATGAATGAATGACTCAAGTTGACAGATTATACAGGAGTTTATTTATGGCAGTCAAATCTTGACTGGAAACACCTTCAATATCTACTTTATGATTTTAATCTAATCTTTAAAATGATGCCAATTTTGAGATGAAATAACCTATACTAGTAGGTTAGGGTAGGGAGGCTTTTAGATATCAAATCTTCCAGTAGAACTAATGCTGCCATATTTTTTAGAATATGGTGTTTGTTTAGGCATAATGTTACATGAGGACTCAAATTAAAATTAAACAAAAATCTTTATAAAGATATTTGCTGATTCTTGCTTTAAGTTTGGTCCTGAAGACAAAAGTGAGGGCTAATTTATACTGATTTATTTATACACTTCCTTTTTTCCACAAAGAATTTTTGGAGGTTTAAAAATTGCCTGTGATTAATTGGAGAACTACAACTATAGTCCTGCAGCAAACAAATATAAACTGGAGGTCAACTTTGCGGGCATAGTGTGGAATGCCATGATTAACGTTCTTAAGGAGCATTTGGTCAATTCTGACCAACCACTGAACAAGATTTCAAGGCTTAGTATATGGTGTCATAATTGCAGGTTAAGCCTTACAGATTTTAGTTCCCAAATTGAAGTTTTATCAATATATACAGTAAAGACATGGCATACAGGCACTAGTAGAATTTTTTCACTCGCTTAGTAGAAGATAGAGTCTCTTTGTTCTTACTGGCTTTGGTTTACTTTAAATCAATGATATTCTTTGTTACATAGAGCTTGTGCATGAGAACAGTGAAACTTACATAATTAGCACAAGGACCAATGGGCATTTTATATCGAAGCTTAGCCATTGGTAAAAAGGTCCTCAACATACAGTGAAAAGTCATTACCTAGAAGTGATTTCTAGTCCCTGGAATAGAAATACTCAAGAGAGTGCCCCTTAACGTTTTGGAAAGTTTCTTTTACAGTGGGTGATAAAATATCTCAAGTACGGCTAACTTTTGTGACAGGAGAACCAGGTAAAAATCGACTAGCCTAAGGAAGGCTTGAAGTTTTTATTATATTTTTGAAGTCAGCACATCACTTTCTCTCCTACATGAAATCATCATTCACCCAAATGCCCAACCTAGGAAAGATGCATTTAAATTTGACAACTCTTTCTTTCTCATCCTACACATTCAGTAACCATTCCTATCACCTCTACATTTTTTAATACTTCTTATTTATGAAAAAGTAAATTAATCATTTTGTACCATTAAATTTTAGTTTGTTAGAATCAGCACAACAGGTTGGAATTTAAACTACTATTTATACCCACTGCCACTGGCTGTTTTCTATCTTTCAAAATCCAGTGAGATGATTTGATGATGGTAGATCTTTGGGCACTATGACTAGTTAGGTTGGGGAAGTAATACAACCGGGAACAGTCCAGCCATTGTTAATACAACAAGGATGGTTTGAATGACATCGATGTCACCTGGCAACCAAGGAGAGTGGACTGGAATGCACATGTGTGAACAATGACGACTTCACTGTACCAGTCAGTGGAGGTGGTAGACACCATTGAGTGAGCATGTGTATTGTGTGGCTGTCACATGCAAAATGACTGAGTGAGTAAAGCAATGAATCTGCATCAAATTTTGTGTGAAACTTAACATTCCTCCACAGAAACTATCTGGATGATTCAGAAGCCCTCAGCTATGGGCAACTGGTGACAGGAAGAAGCTTCATTAAAACAATGTGTCCACTCATGCATCACATCGCATGTAGAGTTTTCACCCAGGTGACTCAGCCCCCTGCAGCCCAGATTTAGCACCCTGCTACTTCTGCCCTTTCCAAAAACTAAAAACGCCTTTGAAAGGGAAGAGATTTCAGACCATCGATGAGATTCAGGAAAGTATGATGGGGCAACTGAAGGTAACTGGGAGAACTGTGTGAGGTCCCAAGGTGCCTACTTTGAAAGTGACTGAGGTGTCATTGTCCTATGTACAATGTTTCTTGTTTGTATCTTCTTCAATAAATGTGTCTATTTTTTATATTACATGGCTGGATACCTTCTGGACACATCTTGTATGTGAAGCAGTGAGTGATATTTTTGTTTTAGTTTTTTATTTGTTTATCAGCATTAGAACTCTAGAATTCAAGGCTTACCTAGAGAGTTTTGCATAATATTTACACAAAATTTGACTGTACTCTATCATAGTGTCTCCCATGTTGCTTTCTAAGGTAACAGTGTTTTACTCCTCCCACCTACCTCACCTTCTCTGTCTTTAAGGCTCCTTTAGTGTTTTGTTTTGTTTTGTTTTTTGAACCCTGGTGGACTCAGTCAGAAATATTGTTTTATTCCCTGGAATATTGTGTTCATGATTCCTCATAGCAACCAACTAAGTGCAGGGTAACCCTGAGCAGTAAGATCTAGAAGATCTCTGATTTGGAGGTCATTAAAATATTCTGGAAAACAGAATAGAAGCCTCTAAATTCTTTCCTGTGTCATCCAAGTCTAATACTAATGGAAAAAACTGGCCCTGTATGATTTCTTCCACAGAGGAGTTGGGGAAGAGACACAATTAGGGTTCTTCTCTTCAACATCTCATTCCTCCAACCCATGCTATTTTCTGCTGAACTGAAAGAAAGGCCCCTGGAAGTTGGATATATAACAACATAAAATAGAATCATGTTTTACGAATAACTGTAGGAGAAGAAGAAGGAGAACACTTTTATATTAAGAACTGTCCTAATACCTGAATAGGACACAGGTAGAATGTAACCTTGGCTCATATGTAGGCCTAACACAAATCAGGTATATTTAATATGCTCCAAAAGTCCAGGGAGTATCCAAATCATCTTAACTGTGGACCATTTTGCCCGAGACAGGGCACACTATTTCCATTTTTTTTAACATTTCAGAAAATTCACACATTAAAAATAGGTCCACATTAAATTTGTGAAATCTTGTTTGCTCCTGCTTTTTTCCCTTTCATTCTTATACTTTTACAATACCATACATATGATCTATTTATATTTATTCAATATATAATATAATTGTAATATGTATTTGTATACTTATATATTTATATACAATATATCTTATATTAATATATAGTTACTTAATACATCATATGTGTATATAATATATATAATATTTTGTGGTGAAGAACTGTAGCAAATAAGTAATATATGTCATAAAAAGTTATGTAGGTCTTTGAAGTCATAGCTCTTACAATTTTAATGATCACTTTGTTAATTTAAAAATTGTGCCCTTTCATTTTGTAAACTGTAAAGCAAAAGCAATACTTGTACTCGGAAAGGCCTTTAAAGATGTTGGCTGCTACTATAATCATTGGCATCCACTTTGAGTGCAATAAACATACAAATAACAAGTAATATTGGAAGCAAGAATTTCCAGGTTTTAGGGCTGTGGGAAGAATTAAACAAAGAGTTCTCTCTTAAATATGCAACTTTACTCTTTTGAGGACAACAGAAATGTTTATTGAAAATAAAACTATACACTGTGTGATGACCGAAGAATACCTAATTAAACTCTATTAATGCTGAACTGTTTTAAGATACAAGGATATTTATAATGAGTATTAATTGTATTAAAATTCAAAATTAAATGTTTAAAAGACTATTTTTATATTTAGTACAGAAGACCTTTCCTTTTAATTTTATCAGAATACTAGTTATTTTCATTATACAAAAATAGGTTGCATCATAGAGACTTGCTGAATTTGGGAGGCTGAAGGTTTCCTTATGTTTCCTGATTATACAAACAAATTAATTTATTGTTGCTTAATAATGGCGCTGCAATCAGGAAAATGTTTGCAATGCTCATGTGTTATACTTTGGCTTAGTTAACAATCCAGAAAATATAGCCAGTCTACAATATTTATAGAAGAGAAGTAGAAGTAGATATGGAATACTATAAATCCTAATTATTGTTTGATTTTTTTCCTCTCAGTCACCTCTAGATTTTAAAATATTTTATTCTGACTGAAACTGTCAATCCTTTCTGATGATCTTATGTTGCTTGGAGTGCAGGACAGTATGCCCCATTCCTAGACAATATTTCTGTGGTTCTCCCAAGAAAAGTGATTCTCCAGCAAACCTGAGATTTGGGAGAATGAGAAAAATTGAATGCATGAACTTATATTTTAGAATTCAAATAGCACTTTTTGGGGGGAGGATACTGGGAGAAACAAGCCTTCTAAGTTCAGATTAGTCACTTTCTCTGTTTTATAAAAATAATAAGAATACACTTAAGCTTCCATTTTCATCTGACTTTCTCCCGTACTTAGTTATTTTTCATTATTCAACACCTACTTAATTTATTCTAATAAGCAATGCTAATGGAAAGAACAAAGGAATTATTTTGGAAACTGTATATGATTACTAAATTTTACAAGCATTGCATGATTTGTTTTATGGGGTACATGCATGCAATACTTAACCATGACTCTCTTTATTCAAAATCTGTCATCTGATGAAAGCCAAGAGATTAGTGCTCAAGACAGAGAATAATCATTAGTTCATTAAAAAATTATTCTCAAAGTACTGGTAAAGAATAACTAAAGTATGACCCAACGTAGGGTTAATAAGAACTATTTAATGTGGATTATATCATAATTTTGCTGCACATACATGGTGTTTCAGATATAATCTATATCTTTATCCATACCATAAATCTAGTCATATCATGATGTACTTTCATAAATAAAATAAATGTACAATTTCTAATCTTTAAAAACAGAAATCCATCACATTTACTGCGTTTTATGTCAAATTCTTATTTCTTTCTGTGTTTCCCACCCATAAGTTTTAACTTTTAAAAATTTTTGTTGTTTCTTTCTGCAAGAGAAAGATATTCAATTTTTTTAAAATTTATTGCTGTTCAGTTACAGTTGTCCCGCTGTTCAATTCTGAATGGTAATCTTCCTGCAGATTTAAGTGACTAGAGAGAAGACTAAGTTTCAAACACAAAAGTCTTAACTTAAAAGAATAACAAAAGTAACTTTTATCTTATACAAAAAAGTACTAAATCTAAGCAGGGATATTACCAAATGAGCAATAAGCTATTTCTAGTAAAATCAATCCTGGCACCCTGAGAAGTATAGAGTATTTGGCCTGCCAAGAATTTCTTTACAGCTCGTGAATCTGTGACAGGAAGTGAGAATACAGGAAAATCTTTTTCTCACTATAGTGTTCTACCATTAGTCCACAAGACTTGAAAACCCTACATCTTTTATCTCATTTGAAAAATATTAGTTATATTGTATAGTTTTTATGAGTCACTAATAATCTCCTTTTCGGTTGGATTAATTATACAATTACAAAAAATATTCTGAGTGTTCAAACATTATAAAATGGCAATAAGGCTTCAAGAAATTACAAAGTATTGCACAATAACATAATAACTATGCAAAAGGAAAATTCGAGAATAGAATATGAAGTCTGTCACTAGACTGTCCCACTGGAATAGGCTGACTTTAAAAAAAAAAAGTATTTTACAGCTTACAGCTCCCTAAAGAGCTATGAATCCTAAGTCTGCCAAAATAGATTAAGCAGTTGGTTCACAAGATAAGAGCTCTACAGGGAAAACATTTAGGGTCCACTTAGGTTTGGATGTCAGCAAAACTAACTGTAAAGAAGGTGCATGATGCTGGCTGATTGGGTAGGATTTACAGTGACCGAAGGTTGCTCAGTGAGTCCTAAAATAGCAGGTCATCTCTCAGACTTCTTCATCTCTGACATGAGCTGCCATTCAATTGCCCTTTAAGTGTCACACAGTTATTTTCATGGACTCTTAGAGTCCTACTGGGGCATCTTGCTATCTTTCTAACATATTTTAGAATACCCTTTAAATGACCCTGACAAAAGGTTAACCAGCATTTTATTTAAACTCTTCCAAAGATGGGGAGCTCACTACTTCACAAGGCAAATTTTTTTAGAATCAATTTTTTAGAATTCTAATGTATATTAAAGTGATTTTACTTATGTTTTATGCCGAACTGATTATAGATTAGAGTTCTAACTAAACAACTCCCAACACAAATGAAGATAATACACACATACATGAGAAACCTTCAAATGTTTAAAGACATGCTGGGGTTTGAATTTTAGCTCCTCTGTCTGCTAGCTCTGTGAACTCGGGTAATTTTAAAAATTCACCCTGTCTTTATTTTCCTCACTTCTAAAGTGAAAAGGAATAATAAAAGCACTTATTTTATAGGCTCTATTAGAGGATTAAAAGCCTGACACACAGGATTGAACTAAGTGTATACTTCACCTACTTAATCTTTCAATAGCCTCCTCCTTATATTTGGTGCTAGAGAAACAACATTTCTCTGACCTTATGGAGTTTTCTTTGTAACATAGTCAAAGATAATTATGCAATAACAATAAAGTGTGCCGAGTGCTCTGAGAGGAGGCGTGCAGCACTGGGGACCATGAACAAAACAACAAACAATTCAAATGGGTACCTAGGAACAGTTCCCAGCAGAAGAAATGTTTAAGGTGAGAGCTGAGGGATGTTGAACTGACCAAGGGAAGAAAATGAAATTAAAAGATTTCTAAGTAAATGGAATGACATGTAAAATAAACTAAGAAGTAAAGGGAGGAACAAAGGTTTTAGAAATAAAGGCTGTTTAGCTTAGCTTGTGTACAGTACATTAAGTTATTCATGATGATAATAAGAAGGCTAAAGATTTAGGGAGAGGCCTTGTAAGTCATGTTACCTACTGGGATTATGAGAAACAATTGAGAGATTTTGTTAAAAGGCAGTGATCAGATTTATAGTAAGGGAATAGCATGATGATTTTTCAGGTGGACTAATGCACTGTGAGAGAATGAAGTTGTCGAACTTCACAGTCCTGGTGGTGTCAAACTGGGGCATACCTTGGAACATTTCAGTGCCATAATGTATATACTACTGTCTTTTTTAAAAGTCACACAGCCCATATGTCCCAGTTTTTTTCAGGACAGTCCCAGTTTATACCCATGATATTCTTAGTACCTTTTCCCTCTTTCAAAATTGCCCCAGATTATATGAAAATTACATAGTTTTTTATTATGCTACTCCTTTATTGTGTTCCCAGTAAGCTACTGGGTGGAACGCAAAGCTTTCTATGTTCTAGGAGCCCTTTTTTGGCAATTAGATTACCCCTCTTTCAAAGAAGGAAACATCTCCTGTCCTCTTGGGCCAAAGCTATTTTTCTTTTTTAATGTTTGATGCTGAGCTTTCTATAGTAGAAATTATTATTTTCTTAAGAAACTTGACTGTGCCGAGTAATACCTGAGTTCAGGTGAGTTCAGATGGGGCCATGGGAAAGGGTGGCCAGAGGAAATAGAAGAGAAAAATCAGTGGATAAGACCCTGCCCACTGGAGATATATTAGATTGTTTTGAGATAATGACAAGCTTTGAGGTAGAAGGAAAACCAGCGTCTTGTGTTGAAGTCTTTAATAAATGAGGCATAGTGAACAAAGTCTTCAAACTGCAGCAGTGGACAGGGGTGGGGGACAGTATACCTAAAGATATATTCTGCAGAGAGCAAGGAATTTTCTGTAAGGACTGAGAGGCCAAAGGTGAGGAATCCTTAAGCCAGGCCCTCGATGAAGTGTCCATTCATTTCTCACGCTTGGTTCTATCCCCCTGGGAGGCTCAGCGAGGTGAGCAGAGATGCGGAAAGTAGCCAGGGCCTTATGGAATAAATGTGAAATGGAGAAGAGAGGTCTTCTTGCCAATGCTGAGTGAACACGAAGATGTTTGTGATTTGCTACAGTGTGGACGTAAAAGCAGGGGCGAGGATTTGTGCAGTTTCACGATTTGCTCCTTTTGTTACTAATATTTATGGAGAGCTTCATAATTAATGGTGCATTTATGGAGATTCCACCATTTCGTCTTTACAACTGTGAAATTAGCGTAGGGTAGCTAGCATTATTTAGAAATTAGGAACCTAGTTTTTCGAACAGGTAACTAATTGCCAGCTAGGAGTCATGGAGAGAATGAGAACATAAATCTGTGAACTTTCAGCCCCATGTTGTTTTCACTATGATTGTGTTACAGAAGTACAAACGGCAGTAGCATTTCAGATGCATTTCAGTTTTCGGTGACATCTAATGCACAGCATCTCCCCATGGGTGGTTGATCCTGGTATGCCAGAGGGTGGCTTTGCAATGATCTCTGCTGGTATGGCACCTCAGTGAATGCGTCTGCCATCCAGTGGGCCACAGAGCACCCTCTCGAAGGAGGCTTGTGTTGCAGTCCAAGGCTATCAAGGAAGACAGAGCGATAGGTTCCTAGAGAATTGTTCCTTCCTGCATTAGGTATTCTGCCTGAGCCCTACAGATAGTGACTACTCCCTATATCTACTATTCCTACATTCTTCAGATTCTTCTTTATGCCTTAGTTAATAATATGTTTTATAGTTAGCATTTATTTATATTAAACTTTTCCTCTTGAAAACAATGAGTGGTTTCTGTCTCCTGATTGGACCCTGATTAATGCTACAAGGGCCCACCTGAGATTTTCCCACCCCCAGCACCCACCGTTGAACTGCATTTCTTTTCCCCTGTCTACTTCTAATACTTTGCTAACATCTTCTCTACGCAACTTTAGAGAATCATTATTTTTATTGTTGTTAATATTGTTCTTGTTGTTATTTGTAATGCCTGTCTTACCCACTATATAATGAGGTTAAGAAAGAGGTTGTTTGATTATGGAGGGTCCTCAAAAAATTAAAAATGGAACTGCCTTATGACTCAGTGATTTCACTTTTGGGGTATATATTTGGAGAAAGCCACAATACTAATTTGAGAGAACATATGCATACCATTTTTCATTGCAGTATTATTTGCAATAGAGAAGATACAGAAGCAACCCAAGAGCCCATTAGTAGATGAGCAGATAAAAAAATCTGTGGTACATGTATGCAATGGAATATCACTCTGCCATATAAAAAAGAATAAAATCTTACCTTTGAACCAGCATGGATGAACCTAGAGGGTATTATGCTCAGTGAAATGTCTGTCAGAGAAAGACAAGTGTCATGTAACTATACTTATATGCGGATTCTAAAGAACAAAATAAATAAACAAACAAAATTGAAACAGACTCACAAAGAGAACAGACTGATGGTTGCCGTAGGGGAAGGAGGTTAGAGAATGGTTGAAAACAGGAAGGGATTAAGAAGCACAAATTGGTTGTTACAGAATAGTAATAGGGATGTAAAGTACAGAATAGGGAATATAATCAATAGTATTTAATAAGTATGCATGGTGCCAGCTAGATTCTGGCAATATTGGAGGAAACACTTTTTAAAGTATGATTGTCTCACCACTCTGCTATACACTTGAAACTAATACAAAATAATATTGAATTTAAACTGTAATTGAAAATAAAATAAAAAAATAGAATGCTTGTGTTTGTATTAGTTTATTTTATTTTTTTCCCACCCCTTTTCAACCCAGGTACCTAACATGGAGCTACATTCAAAATGATACTCTCAACAAATATATGTCAATGGACAAAGAGCTGTTCCCAAAATCAATATATAACAAAATTGTCAGATTGAAAATATCCTTCAAAACTAAACATACCATTTCTAATATTGAGTCATAAGTTCAATACTAACCATTCTGACTTCCTACAGAACTCATTATACTAGCAATCCACATCTGCTGGACTTAATTTCCTTCATACCTGTTTCTCCACAATGTCTTTTTTTTTTTAATATAGAGAAATCAAAGAATGTTTTCACATGCCAAATCCATTCCATGCTTGACTGAGGACATAACATCAAATTGACCACTGGAAATTGTCTGATTGCCCTGTCGAGTCATCCAACCCTCACTTCCAAATGCTCCAGAATAAATTTAAATATAGCATCAGTTTACCAGCTAAGTAAACATTTCCTGGGAAGGAAGGGGAGTTTGTGAATAAAATGAAGGATGCCCTTTCTGGCTCCTATAATCTAGATTATGCCAAATTTCCAGAGTTGTTGATTTTGTCTCCAGGAAAATCCCAAGTGTATTTACAGAGGAAGAATGATGACCCTGGCAAATGAATGCAGAGAGGTCCTCTAAACTTCAAATAAGAACTCTTACAGTGCACGCGTGTCTTTGCACCCACCCAACAACTTATTGAGGGGTAGAAGCTTTAACCACTTCCTCTTCATTTAACCCACTTGAAGAAAATTGAATATAGTGATTCTTTCTGTGATACCCTTTTGGTCATATTTAGAAACTATTTGTAGAAACATCACAAGCTCTTGAAGTTGGAAACACAGTATGATTTACTTTTTTTCCCCTGACTAATCTGCAGATATTCACCCTAACCTATTGTATTGTCACATGGAACTCTGTAGTTTAAATTTTGACTTTGTATTTGGTTAATTTCATGGTCACAGATTTCATAAATTAACCCATGCAACTAGAGAGTAAGGATTCCCTATATGCATGGGTCCTAATTGAAGAGTCAGCCACCAGTTGGCAAAGATATGCTGTATATTGATGTATCTCTCATATCTACACTCTACCCCATCCATGTTCCCTCATTCCCTTTATGTACTAACAGATTTTTTAGCTTTTTGAAGTTAGGGACTCTGATGTAATCATCTATTATCCTCAGCAACTAGAAGGTGCATATCACATAATATGTATTTAATTGATTATCTGTTGGAGGGGTTACTTCATTCATGCTTTAATTGTGCATTGATCTTAACAGTATAGGACAGGTAACAGAAAAGAGTGTCAAGCCCTAAAATAGCTAATTCAGGTTTTTGTGCACAATATCTTCATCTGCAATACAATAAACTCTCTTCTTAACTTTTCTATAGAGTTAACTGTGAAAACACTATCAGATTTTGAATACAATGTGGTGTACACAAAATGGTATTTTCCCACTGAGCTAATTAGAAAAGATTCTTCATGGCATGTAGTTTTAAAAAATGTTCTTTACCAGAAATACCATTCTATAGCTTTGGCTTCAGCATCCTCCTGTCCTTATTTGCTTCAGAATATTTTTCCTCTGATATATTATCTCAGATTTTCCAAGTTTGAATTCATTTGTTACATCCCGCCTATTTTTCAATTCTTCATGTGCCTCGAAAGAATTGTTACTATTTTACGTTAGTTCTGATTGGTGTTTATGACACCTCCCTCTCACATATCATCTGCAGATGTTATTAATATTTGGCTTCTACTCACTCTTGGAACATTTGAAAAGGCATCCCATTCAAACAGACCTCACACCGATATTTACAGTCCCTTTGGTCCTCCCCACTGGAAATGATGTCACATCGTTTATCATTTTTTTGTCCTAAATGCCTTGCCAATTCTAGACTCATGAAGTAATGATTACAGCTAAACAAATGTGAAGTCTAAATACCTCAATAACTTCCAGACAACAAGCTCTCTTTATGTTATAATAAATCTCGTCTTCCCAGTACCCCACCCCTTGGCTCTACCCCGACACCATTAATTCCCTATCTAATTCCTTGGAAACAAAGATTCCCCAATCCCTAATTCCCTGATGACTGTCAGAAATTTATTTTATGCTTTTTATTTTTTGCAGAAAAATGTATGTAGCAAAAGGGTTTTCTTTTCTCTTTTTGAAAAAGATTTATTGATTCATTTATTTATTCATAGATGGAAGGGAAGAGAGGGAAAAAGAGAGGGGGAGAAACATTGATTGATCGATTGCCTTTTGCACACTGGGAAGCCAGGTGTGTGCCCTGACCAGGAATCAAACTGGCGACCTTTTGGTTTGTGGGATGATGCCCAACCCACTGAGCCACACCAGTTGGGGCTGTTTCTCTTTTTATATGTGAGATTAAAGTTGGACTAACTAGCCATTGAGCTATGCATTACTGCTCTGGTGCTTTGTAAATACCAGAAATAAAATTGCTTTTTTTTTTTGGTTCTCCAACATATCACCTTCCCAATTCTAGAAGACTTTTCAAAAATAATTGCCAGTGTTTCAATAATTTCATTAGCTAATCTTTTAACACTGTAGTGAGTATGTCATCTAGAGCTACAGAAAGGATACAATTCAGTAACCTGGGAGGAAATTGTGTCGTCAGATTCTTTACAGCATCTTAGACTTTTTTTTTTTTACTTCCTTTTCTATTTTCATCAAGTTCTATTTTTCCACTTCTTTACAAACAGATTTCTCGTACTTTGATTTTTCTCTCAAGCATGTGTTTTCTCAGGCTTTCAACACATTTTGGACTTCTACCTAGCACCTTTTTTCCCCACTAATTAAGTAAACAGTTTCAGCTTTTCAGCCATTAACGTCATCAGTAAAGAGAGTATTTTGATATGTCAAGTTAAGTTGAAAAAATTCTGCCTATTTTGGATAATAGCATGCTTAAATTTTCCCTAGATGAAAAATAAAATGGATTTTCTTTTCATGTAATTGCTTATGCAGTAGCCTTTTAAATATTACTTTAAAAAGTTATACATTTTCTTGCTGGCATACTTTTGAGTCTTTTAAACCTACAACTATGAATTATTTTCAGCACTATTCGAATAATGAAAATATCATACATTAGAAAAAGCAACCCAAATTTATCTCTTTACTGAATATCTGAACATATTTTAAAACTAATACTATTTTTATGTACACATATAAAATTTAACTAATGTTCAGTTTGGTATGTATATATAAGCAGAGTCATCTAAAAATACATACTTTAGGACAATAGAACCAAAGGCATGGAAATAAAGGACAAACAGTGACCAGAGAGGAGAGGAACGGGGTGGGGTAAAAGAGGGGGAGGGGCAAGTGAGGGAACATGAATAGAGGACTCGAGGGTGTGGACAATGCGGGGCGGGGGGATGTCAAGGGGGGAAATGGGGCCGGGGAGAGCAACAGCGAAAAAGGCTCGACAACTGTAATTGAACAATAAAAAGAAAAAGAAAATGTCAATCTACTACATACTGAAATATACTCTTATTATTAACCTTTGGACTGAATATATAAAACAACAGCATTTATTTTAACATTTTGGTAGAATTTTTCCATTTTTTTACTTCTGGTTAAGCTCTAGAAAAGAACTACTTGTTCTTAGAAACCATTTGTTGATGACTTTAATTAATTTTTCTTCTTTGATGTGAAAGTCGCCTAAATAGAACTGTTGAAACAACTAAGGCAATAACTAGATTTTTGAAATACCTAACACCATTAATCAATGATTTATACTACAATGCATAACATTAAATCCCTGGTTTTTCACTTAAAACTATAATTAGCATAAAAGCACACACTCTCTAGGGGACATAGACATAGAATTCTAAGTGTGAAGAATTTATAGATTTTCATAAACTTGCTAAATACGTTTAAAATTTTTACTTATTGGTATTGATTTAAATTTAGAAGGCTTTGTGTTGCAATCTTTTAAATTTTTTTCATCACTATTTATTCTTCCCTATACCCTCTTTCACCTCCACCACTCCCCACATTACCACACTGTTGTGCAATCTTGAGTTCTTTCTCTTTCTTTTTTCACTTTTTTTTTGCTTGATCCCTCCACCCCTTCAACCCTCCCCAGAGCTGTCGGTCTGCTTTCTACCTATGAGTGTGTTTCTATTGTGCTTGTTCAGTTTGTTCATTAGAGTCCACATATGAGTGAAATCCTATGGTACCTGTCTTTCTCTGGCTGGCTTATTTCACTTAGCATAATGTTCTCCAGGTCCACCTATGTTGTCATGCTGTCACAAAGGGTAATTTTTTCTTTTTTATGACTGAGTAATATTCCATTGTATAAACAAAACATAGCTGCTTTATCCACTCATGTACTGATGGACCCTTGGGTTGCTTCCAAATCTTGGTTATTGTAAATAATGCTGCAATGAACACAGAAGTGCATATATTCTTTTGACTTAGTGTTTCATGTTTCATTTGTCTTGGGACAAATTCCCAGATGTGGTATTGCTGGATCATAAGACAGCTGCTTTTTAAATTTTTTTGAGATAACTCAATGCTGCTTTCCACAGTGGCTGCACCAATCTGTTTCCCCACCAACAGTGCATGAGGAGTCCCCTTTCTCCACATTCTTGCTGACACTTGTTTTTGATTTATTGATGATAGCTCTTCTGACAGGTGTGAGGTGATATCTCATTATGGTTTTAATTTGCATTCTTTGATTATTAGTGATGTTGAGCATCTTTTCATATGTCTATTTGCCATCTATATGTCCTCTTTGAAGAAGTGTCTGTTGAGGTCCTTTGCCAAGTTTTTAATTGGATTGTTTAGGGTGTTTTGGTGTTGAGGATTGTAAGTTCTTTATAAACATTTGATGTTAACCCCTCATCAAGTGTATCATTGGCAAATATGTCTCATTCAGTGAGGTTTTTTTTCATTTTGTTGATGGATTCCTTTGCTGTACAAAAACTGTTTTGTTTGATGTTATCCCATTTGTTTACTTTTTCTTTTGTTTCCCTTGCCCAAGGAGATATAGTAGAAAAAAAATATTGCTGAGAAATGTCCAGGATTTTACTGCCTATGTTTTCTTCAAGGTTTTTCGTGATTTTGAGTCTAACATTTTGGTCTTTAACCCATTTTAGGTATATTCTTAAGTGTGGCATAAGAAAGTAGTATAGTTTTATTTTTTTGTATGTGTCTGTCCAATTTTCCCAACATCATTTATTGAATAGACTGTCTTTAGCCCATTGTATGTTTTTGTCTCCTTTATCAAATATTAATTGACTGTAAAGGTATGGGTTTATTTCTGGGCTTTCTGTTCTGTTGATCTATATGTCTGTTTTTATGCTAGTATCATGTTGTTTTGAGTACTGTGATCTTGTAGTAGAGTCTGATTTTAGTAATCATGATTTCTCCAATTTTGTTCTTCTTTCTCACGACCACTGTTGCTATTCAGGGTCTATGGTTCTATATTTATTTTTGAAACATTTTAGTTCTGTGAAATATACCATTTTTTATTGTTTTTATGTAACAGTTGTCCTGCATTTTTCCCCATTGCTCTCCCCTTCCCCACCCCACCCCCACTCCCACAGCCAATCCCCCCCATTGTTGTGCCTGTGAGTCCTCTATTCCTGTTCCTTGGTTTGCCCTTTCCCCTTCTTTCCCCCTTTATCCTCTTCCCCTGTCTGTTCTTTATTTCCAAGTCTCTGGTTCTATTTTCCTCATTTGTCTGTTTTGTTGATTAGCTTCCACTTACAGGTGAGATCATATGGCATTTGTCTTTCACTGCCTGGCTTATTTCGCTTAGCGTAATGCTCTCCAGTTCCATCCACACTGTCTCGAAGGGTAGGAACTCCTTCTTTCTTTCTGCTACGTGGTATTGCATTGTGTAACTGTACCACAGTTTTCAGATCCACTCATCTAATGATGGGAATTCACGCTTTTTCTAGCATTTGGCTATTATCAATAGTGCTGCTATAAACAGAGGGGCGTATAAATTATTTTCAATTGGTGTTTCAGGATTCCTAGGTTATAATCCCAGCAGTAGAATTGCTGGATCTAAAGTCAGTTCCATATTTAGTTTTTTGAAGAAATTCCATACTGTTTTTCACAGAGGCTGTACCAGTCTTCATTCCCACCAACAGTGTACTAGGGTTCCCTTTTCTCCACATCTTCACCAGAACTAGTTGCTTGTTGATTTGTTTATGATGGCCATTCTGACCAGTGTGAAGTGGCACCTCATTGTGGTTTTAATTTGCACCTCTTGATGGTGAGCAATGTTATGTATTTTTTCATCTGTCTGTGGGCCCTCTGCACATCCTCCTTGGAGAAGTGTCTGTTCAGATCCTTTGTCCACTTTTTAATTGGATTGCCTGTCTTCCTGGTGTGGAGTTGTGTGAGTTCTTTATGTATTTTGGAGATCAAACCCTTGTCTGAGGTATCCTAGGCAAATATGTTTTCCCATAAGATTAGTTCCCTTTCCATTTTATTGATGTTTACTTTAGCTGTGCAGAAGTTTTACAGTTTGATGTAGTCCCATTTATTTATTCTTTCCTTTATATCCCTTGTCCTAGGGGAGGTTTTGGTGAAAATATTGCTGCATGGGATATCTGAAGTTTTCCTACCTATGTTTTCCTTTAGGACTTTCCTGGTACCATGACTTATATTTAAATCTTTTTCTATCTTGAGTTTATATTGGTGTATGGTGCACGTTGGTGGTCTAGTTTCATTTTTTTGCATGTACATGTCCAGATCTCCCAACACCATTTATTAAAGAGGATATTTTTACTCCATTTCATGTTCCTGCCCTATTTGTCAAATATTAACAGACCATATTGGCATAGTTTATTTCTGGGTTCTCTATTTTGTTCCATTGATCTATGCGACTATTCTTGTTCCAGTACCAGACTGTTTTGATTACAACAGCCTTGCAATATAGTTTGATATCAGGTATTGTGATCCCTTCTACTTTGTCCTTCTTTCTCAAAATGCTGAAGCTATTTGGGATCATTTATGGTTCCATATAAATTTTTGAAATATTTGTTCTTATATCTGTGAAATATGTCATTGGTATTTTGATAGGAAGTATACCATTGTTATCTTGATAGGAATTGCTTTGAATCTGTAGATTTCTTTGGGTAGTGTGGACATTTTAATGATATTGATCCTTCCTAACCATGAACATGGTATATTGTCCTATTTATTCATACCTTCTTCAGTTTCTTTCTTTAGTGTCTTATAATATTCTGAGTACAGGTTTTTTACATCTTTGGTTAAATTTATTTCAAGTATCTTATTCTTTTTAAAGCAATTGTGAATGGGATTGTTTTCTTAGTTTTTCCTTTCTGATAGTTTATGATTGGTGTATAAAAATACAACTACTTTATAGATGTTTATTTTGTATCTTGCTACTTTACTGAATTCATTTATCAGCTCCTTTAGTTTTTGGTGGAATCTTTAAGCTCTCTGTAAATAGTTTCATGAAACCTAAAAACAATGACAGTTTTACTTCTTCCTTTCAATGTGGATGTGTTTTATTTCTTCTTCTTGTCTGATTGCTCTGGCTAGGACTGCCAGGACTATGTTGAATAAGACTACTGAAAGAGGACACCCCTGTCTTATTCCCAATCTGAAGGGGAACACTTGTAACACTTGTAGTTTTTGCCATTGAGTATAGTGTTGCATTGCAATCTTAAAATTTCTATCCATTTTTCCTTTTTTAAATTTATTTTTATTTTTAGAGAGAGAAGAATGGAGGGAGAAAGAGATGGAGAGAAACATCAATATGTGGCTGCCTCTCACATGCCCCCTGTTGGGCACCTGGCCCCCAACACAGGCATGTGTCCTGACTAGGAATTGTACCAGTGACCCTTTGGTGCATAGGCTGGTGCTCAATCCACTGAGACACAACAGCCAGGGTGAAAATTTCTATCCGTTTTTCTTTTTAAGCAACTGAAGCCCATTTCACTACGTGTCATTATTTCTAATTTCTTAAATCTATATAAAAGCCATTGAGTCATAAGATAAAAATCAATCTCTATTTCTATATTGACAATTGTTAGTTTTACAATAAATGGCTTTTATCTCAAATAACTTACTTTCATTTTATTAAGTGATCTTGAAGACACAAAGGTTTGAACAAAAGGATCAGTTTCACCACTAAATGGCAATGATATTTTGTCTAAAACAGGATTTTTTAATGTTAAAAAAGTTTATTTTAGTGCAGTTTTAAGGTCACTGTAAAATGTATTGGAAAGTACAGAGCTTCCATATGTTCTGTCCCCCACACTTGCACAGTCTTCCCCACCAACAACATCCTACCCTCGAGTGGTACATTTGTTTCAATCCATGAATCTACATTGACACATCAAACTCGCTCAAAGTCCTTAGTTTCTATTAGGGCTGTCTCTTGGTGATGTATACTCTATCAGTTTTGACAAATATATAATAACATATCCATCATTATGCTATCATGCAGAATATTTCCCCTATCCTAAAAATCCTCTGTGTTCTGTCTATTCATCCCTCTTTCCCTCCTAACTTCTGGCAATCGCTAATCTTTAAAATGTCTCCATAATTTCACCTTTTTTTAGAATATCAAAAAATGAAGCCATACAATAGATGGATTCCTTCAACTTGGCAATATGCATTTAAATTTTCTCCATGTATTTTTATGACTTGATAGCTTACTTCTTTTTAGTCTTAAATAATATTTCATTGTCTGGATGTACCACAGTCTGTTGATTCACTTACTAAGGAACATCTAGATCACTTCCAATTTTGGAAATGATGTTGTTTTCAATTTACTTGGTTAAATACCAATTTCGGATTATATGGTAAGAGTATTTTTAGTTTTGTAAGAAACTGCCAAACTCTTCCAAAGTGGTTGCACTATTTTACATTTCCACTGGAAGTAAATGAGAGTTTCTGTAGCTCTACTTTCTCATTAGCATTTAGTGTTGTTCGTGTTTTGGATTTTGGCAGTTCTAACAGGTATGTAGTAATATCTTAATGTTTTTATTTGCATTTACTAATGACATAGGTATTGAACATCTTTTCATATGCTTATTTTCCATCTATATGTGTACTTTGGTGAGGTTCAAATATTTTGTCCACTTTTGAATTGGATTGTTTGTTGACTTACTGATGAGTTTATATAATTTGGAAACCAGTCTTTCATCAGATGTGTCTTCTGAAAATATTTTTCCCAGTCTATAACTTGATTTTTCATTCTCTTGACATTCATTGTATCTCACACAGCAGAAGTTTTTAATTTTAATAAAGTCAAACATATCCATTATTTTTTTTAAGGACTATGTTTTCAGTGTTGTATCTAAAAAGATAGTTTCATGCCCAATGTCATCTATATTTTGTCTTATGTTACCTGCTAGGGATTTTATAGTTTTTCATTTTACATTTATGTTTATGATCTATTTTGTGTTAATTTGTAAGAAGGTGTAAGGTCTGTGTTTATATTATTTTTGCATGTGGATATCCAATCTTTCCCTTAAAAATGGTTTTCTTTCCCTTTCCCTTCCATAATCATCAGAGGACTTTTCTGTAATTTTTACTTTGAGAACCTTGTAGAGCTCCTGGAGGTAAAAGTCGCAAAAGTGTGGGGGCTCCCCTATGACTGGGTCACCCTGGAAATTTTAATTTTCAGATTTGTCCATCTTGAGCCTCTAGCACTTTATCAATTACAGCTTAGAGATCGCTACTCAGCATTGGTTCCCATAGAATTTTTTTATTGTGGATTTCTACTACAGAAACCTGTAGTTCTCTATGTCAATCTCTGTTTCCAATCTTGGGGCAGCAGTTTGCCCTATGACCTTATTTCTCTGATAGATCTAAGAAGGGTTATTGATTTTCAGTTTGTTTAGATTTTTGTTTGTTAGGATAGAATGGCAACTTTCAAATTTCATGACATGCTGGACTAGAAACTGGAGGAGATAAAGGGTCCTTCTTTATGTGGATCCTTAAATACTGTGAAAACCCTAAATCTTTATTCCTGATTTCCTGTCAAGAAGACTTAAGCATTCACTTTCTAGGATGTATTTATTATGACAGCATTTCAGATGTCATTTAAAAACCTTTAATTTAAATATCTAATATTGTTCAACAATCAGTTGGAAAACAAAAATGAAGATAAATATACCTGCTTACATGTTCTGAGTGCATTTTCTGTGACAGTCTCTGTGTTGCTTTTATTATATGATGGTTTATTAAAAGTAATAAAGCATAGAATATATATAATATTATCTGGTGATGAACCTGAGATTTGTTTCTTCCCCTTGGGAACTAGAAGACTTACTTATATTTCTGAGAGTCTCTTGTAAAGTCTTAAATAAAAGACCCCTCCCAAATTACCACTGCTTTGCTGGAATTCTAGGGAAGCAGATGAAAGTGGTACCTGAAGAGCACTTCCTGCGTACATAGTGCTATGCGATGGCGCTTTAGGGAACATAGCTGCCTGTAAGATATGATCTTCCCTTGGGGATTTACATTCTAGTAGGAAAGACTCAATATAAACCTAAATATCTATGATGCAGAATAAAAAGTGGCAAGTGGCATAGGAAACATACATGGAAGGCGCTACCCCTGACTTGAGTAGCTGGAGAAAAGGGATCAGCCCAGCTGAGGTAACTGAGCCAAGTATAACAGAGGGAGTGGGGGAGTGGGAGGGAGTGGAGCCATTCTAAGGGAAGGCGCTGTGAGAGCAAATGCTTGAGAGGAAAGCACACTGCGTTCTTCGGAAATAGCAAGTTAGTAACATTGGTTGGAGTCTTGGTTATCTTACAGAAAACGATGGTAGCAAAAGGGTATCAGCAGATAGGGGGAAGATGATGGATGGCCCAGAACACCAGGTGAAGACATTCAGATTTAGTTTACTTGGCACTGGAGGAGTGCCAAAGTTTAGCAAATATCCAAAAATCTGTACTGTCAGGAGACAAACAGAGGCTTGACTCATATTTCTTCCACAATATCACATTTGGAGAAACCAAGAGTGAGAGATGAATTAACATGCCCAAGATTACCCACAGTAAGAACCAGAGGACCTTAAATATTCAGATGTACTAGCCTGTGCACAATTTTCTAGAGCAATCTCAGAGTCCATGGTCTATCATAAATTACGATTTTTACAAGGTATTTATTTTAATAACAGGTAGAGAGGTTCTGGTAGAAGAGCCAATCCCTCAGCATTTTCATCTCATTAAAACTTTAATAGCCTCGTTTTAGTTTTTGTAGCAACACTGGAAGTGAAGCATTATTGTATCCATTAAGTAGCTGAGAATGATATTTGCAGTAGTGAAATGTGTGAATTTGGGTATTAGGGAAGATCTTGAGTTAAATCTCTGGTTAATGTCAAGGAAATACTTTAATAATTTTTGGGTCCCACTGTTATCTTTCAAACTTCTTTTGTCACAATTTCTTCTCTTTTGACCAGTTAGTTGTGCCTTAAGAAAATTAATTCCTCAACGGTGTGAGGCATGAATTGGTGTTAAATGTGATTGTGAGTGAAACAGATGCTTGATGCCACCCGCTCTGACAAATAGCCATGCCTTTGTTCACGCTGTCCTCTCTGCTGGGATGCCTTTTTCATCAAACACAAAACACGCTCTCATTCTTCAAATGCAGCTTCCTCCATTTTGGACATAACCTCTCTCCTCCCAAGTGTAGAACAGTCAGAAATAGAGGAGTGTGTCTTAATTATCATTGCATTCCCCTATTTTAGGCCCTGGAACAGAAATTTAAGGGCAATTTCTTTATTTGAAAGATATAAGAAACAGCATTGTGGGAATGGGAAAGGAATACAGACACAGGAAGGCAGCCAATAAAGGGTGTGTTGATAAGCCAACTTGACAGTAGGCAATGGGAATTGAATCCCATGGGGAAATTTAAGGAAACAGTATAAAACACACCCCTTAGATTACCCCAATTCAGAGGTGTGTGAGCTGAAATTTTATATGGCAATTTCCATCAGTTGCTGATTGAGGGTTACTCCCAGGATGAGAGTTCCTTGGTTCCCTGCCGGGCATGTGGGCAGAGCACCTGTGTTAATGGGCAAAAATAACCCAGGCCCAAGATACAGATTCTACAGCTTGACATCAGCCAGATTGTACCATCCTGGTAGGGCCTGAGGGATATGGGCGGGGCACATTCAACATCTGCTGCAGATGGCGGTTGTTATTAGCATAACAAGCAACCAAATATGAAAAGTGCAGGAGAGCCGAGAGGATGGAATTGTGCCACCTGTTCTCCAGCTAAGGACAGGTAAAGAGTCCCTGTCTCTGCTGGGGTGTCATGCTCCGGAAGAGAGAGCCCCTCTGCGGAATACAGAAAGGCAAAATATCTCCTTTTTGTATAGCAGAGATCCTTCTAATCCACTTGTCAGTGGGACAAGAGCATTGGTATTTTTTTTTTTAACCAGTGGAACTGGTAGGTTTGTGTCAACCTGGCATAGTCCATATCTTTGCACTGGACAGTTTGATTAATTTGGAACAAATGTTCACAGAAAAGTCAAACAGAAATGAAAGGGATGAGAAAAGCTAACGATCCATAAAATATACTGACACCGCCTGCAAATGAGCCTGATGCTCCCTTTCCCTTTAAATAATAATCACTTGATTTGATTGAAAATTTCTGGTTATCATTCTGATATTTAAAATTTAAGGCCGTGCCTTCTTTCTATTCATAGAATCATCCACAATAGACTCTTCAGTTCAATTGGACAAATGTTTTTTTAATCACACGTGACTACACAAAGACTACTTCGCCAGTTATAATTCTGAGTTTAGCTAAGCAGTAATTTAGAATTTTATCTTTGATGTCAAATGGACTTAGGTTTTGATTCCCAACCCACTATTAAATTAGTTACTTGCTGTATAACTTTGGGCAAGTAACTCAAACTCTCTAAATCATGACATTTTCATCTATAAAATGGGTCTCGTAGACTCATAAGGACTAAAAACAGTAATGCTTGTTGAAAATTATTGCCTGGGATCTAGTGAGAGCTCCATAGTCTTAATTCTAAAGTTTACGTAGTTGTTGTAGTGGAAGTGGTGGTAACCTTGCTTGTATTAGTCACAGCGTGGCTAATGTGCAGTTCCCTTCCACTACTGAATGCACTAGAAAGAACATGGGTTTTGAAGAGAAACAACCATAAATTTTAATTCTACTTATGAATCTAGTTGTGTATATGGCTGAGTGTAAGAATTGTGCTAGGAAGTGCTTACAAAACACTAGGCACAATTTGGAACAGAATAAAAAATGAGAGTTTAATATGTGTGAGCCTTTCTTTTTCTCAGCCTAAGTAGGTCCAAGGGCAAATAATTTCTACAGAGCATTTAAAATGTATTTTAGTTAAATTTTTAATAATTCCAACATGAAAGAAAAATTTGAAATTTTTCATCTGCCCTGTAAGTCATTTGACCTTGGTACTGAGGCAATCTTTTACACTTAGTAGTAGTTCATTCACCAAAATAATTTTAGTCACAGAGACTATGACTTTAGAGCAAATTTGTGAGTCTGCCAGGTATGCCATGACCCAAAGTGAAAAGAATTAAAAGATAAAACAATATCATCATCATTATGGGAAATAAAAAAATATACATGTTTTTGGCAATAAAGTTCAGGTAACATCAGAAAAACTCCAGGTCTAAAACCATTATCACAATGTGAAACATGATTTTTTTTCTAATCTGTAACTCTTCAGGTGAGAGAGCAGCTTTTGACCCTATGTCATCAGTTCACATGACATAAAATATTTAATCACTTGTGAAGAAAAGTCGGCAATGGAAAAATTGTCTCGTTCAGAATTACAGAGGTGGATAATGCTTTGTGAAAGTAAGAACTTGAATGATTGATTAGATGATGGAAACTCATATTCGGTTGTGCCCAGTATACCTTATAATTTCAGTGTGTATTTTATATGCTGTGATAAAAGTTGCCTTAATATTTTTATGGTAGAAATTACTAGCAATATATAATATAATTTGCTGTTTTCTGAGAGATATACTTTATTCTAACATATTTTTGATATAATTATTATTACAGAAAATATTTTATTTTATAAAAATTTAACTCCTTTTGGCTTTTAAAGTGTGTTTTATAGTAAATGTTATTAATATGAAGGGGACCCCACAAAATGCAGAATTTATTTATAAAAAATTGTATATTTATTCTTACATGTTTAAACTTCAGTCACCTTTAAAGAACTCTCCTTTTGATGCAGTACAAAGGGGGTTCCCTGCCCCCCAAGAATCATCTTCTGGAGGGCAAGCCCCTTATAGTACAGGTTTCCCCTGCTAGGTGAGTGTTTAGAAATCCATTTATATCAGTTCCCTGCTGGCATTGTTGTAAGAGACTGCATTTGGCTACAGTGAATTTTTTTTTAACTATTTCAGTGTGTTTGCCTATTTCATGATGGGCGATTTACAAGCACACCTGACCACACCACACTGAGTGTTCAGCAATTTCTGATGAAAAACGGCATGACCCCCATACTCCATCCTCCCTATTCACCCAGTTTCACACTGAGAAAATTTTTTCATTTCCCTGTATGAAAAAAAGTCCTCAAAGGGAAATGTTTTGCCGATGTTGAAAAGTAAAAACAAACAAACAAACAAAAAAAAACAGCAGAAGCACTAAAGGCATCAAAACCATGAGTTCAAAAACTATTTTTAGCAGTGAAAAAACATTTGGATAGATGTATTGCATAGAGTTCAAAGTAATGCTTATAAGGATGCTCAAGGAACTTCATGAGAACTACATCCACAAGAAAAAGAACACAGAAACTGTGATTAAGAAACAGTTGAAAATGAAGAATGCAATATAGTGAAATGAAAAATACGCTAGTAGGAATTAACAGCAGGGTATACAAAGCAGAGGACTGAATCAGTTATTTGGAAGACAAGATGAAAAAAAAAAGCCCAGTCAGAGCAACAAAATGAAAAAAGAAAACTTTAAAAGAATGAGGATAGTCTAAGAGTGCTTTGGGACAACATGAAACATAACAATATTGGCATCATAGGGATACCAGAAGGAGAGGAAGGAGAACAAGGGATAAAAAGCCTGTTTGAAGAAATAATGACAAAATTCTTTCCTTACTTGGTGAGGGAAAGAGTCATACAGGTTCAGGAAGCACAGAGTCCAAATCAAGATAAAAAATGTCCACACTAAGACATGTCAAAATTAAAATGGCAAAGTCTAAAGACAAAGAGGGAATGTTAAAGGCAGTGAGAGAGAAACAGTTAGTTTCCTAATAGGGAGCTCCAACAGGGCTGTCAGCTGATCTCTCAACAGAAACGCTATAGGCTAAATGGGACTGGTATGAAATATTACAAGTAATGAAAAACAAGGACCTTTAACCAAGACTACTCTGTCCAGCAAGGCTCTCATTTAAAATGGAAGGTGAAATAAAGAGCTTCTCAAACCCCCCCCAAAAAAAACACTAAAGGGATAAATGTCCACCAAACCAGCATTATAAGAGATGCTAAAGGAGCTGCTTCAGAAAGAAGAAATAGACAGAGAGGAACACAGGTACAAAGAGAAAAAATGGCAGTGAATAAGTACTATCAATAATAACCCTAAATGTAAATGGATTAAATGTTCTAATAAAAAAACATAGGGTAGCTGAATGAATAAGAAAACATGACCCACACATATGCTGTCTACAAGAGACCCATCTCAGAACAAAAGATTTATACAGGATAGAAGTGAAGGGATGGAAAAATATATTCTATGAAAATGGAGATGAATGGAAAGTTGGGGTAGCAATATTTTTTATTGCTATTTGACAAAATAGCTTCAAAACAAAGACCATAACAAAAGACTAAAAAGGCCACTATATAATACTTAAAGGGCCAGTCCAACAAGAGGATATAGCCCTTGTAAACATATATGCACCCAATATAGGAACACCTAAACATATAAAGAAAATCTTGGAGGACTTTAAGAAATAGATAGACAGCAATACAGTCATTGCAGGAAATTTTAACACTCCACTGTCAACAGTGGACAGATCTTCCCAGTGAAAAATCAATGAAGATATGGAGGCATTAAACAATGCACTAGATCAAATGTAATTAATTGATAGATACAGAATATTTCATCCCAAGGAAGCAGGACATACATTCTTGTCAAATGCAGACAGATCGTTCTCAAAGATAGACCACATGGTAGGACACAGAATAGGCCTTAACAAATACAGGAAAATTGAACCAATATCAAGCATTTTCTTGGATCATGATGGCTTGAAACTGGAAATCAACCACAAGAAAAAAACTCAAAAACATTCAGATACAGGGAAGCTAAACAGTATGTTATTAACTAATGAATGGGTTAACCTTGAGATCAAGGAAGAAATAAAAAAAATACCTGGAATCAAATGAAAATGAAAACAAAACAACACAAAATCCATGGGGCAATCCTGAAAGGGAAGCTCATAGCATTACAGGCCTACCTAAAGAAGATAAAAAAATCTCAAATAACCTAACGCTACACCTAAAAGAACTAGAAAAACAACAACAAACAAAGCCTACAGTGAGTCGAAGCCAGGAAATAATTATGATCAGAACAGAAATAAGTGACATAAAGCCTAAAAAAACAAGTCAGAAGATCAATAAATCCAGGTGCTGGTTCCTTGAAAAAATAAACAAAATTGACAAACATTTAACCTGACTACTCCAGAAAAATAGATAGATGACCCAAATAAATAAAATCAGAAAGGAAAGAGGAGAGGTAACAACTGATGCCACAGAAATACAAAGGATCGTAAGAAATTACTAGGAACAACTATATGACAAGAAATTGAACAACCTGGGCAAAATGGATAAATTTCTAAAAACATACAGTCTTTCAAACCTGAATTAGGAAGAAGAAGAAAACCTGAAAAGACCAATAACAACTAGTGAAATTGAAGCAGTAATCAAAAATCTCCCGGCAGACAAAAACCTTGGATCAGGTGGCTACACAGGTGAATTTTACCAGTCATTCAAAAAGAACTAATACCTATCCTTCTCAAACTATTCCAAAAATTCAAAGAGAGGGAAGACTTCCAAACTATTTTTATGTAGCTAGTATTATCCTGATTCCAAAACCCGGTAAAGACACAACAAAGAAAGAAAAGTGCAAGTCGATATCTCTGATGAACATAGATACTAAAATCCTCAGCAAAATAGTAGCAAACCAGGTCCAGCAATACATTAAAAAGGTCATACACCATGATCAAGTGGGACTTATCCTGGGGATGCAAGGATGGTACAATATTCATAAATCAATAAATGTGATAAATCACATAAGCAAAATGAAAGACAAAAATCACATAATCATATCAATATATGCTGAACAAGCATTTGATAAAATCCAGCACCCATTTATGATAAAACCCCACAGCAGAGTGGGATTAGAGGGAGCATACCTCTGCATAATAAAGGTCATAAATGAAAAATCTACCACCAACGTATTGTATTTCACATTGCAGAATGAGATCTTATCTTGAGTTAACATCACTTTAAAAAATAGACTGATATGGGGGTCTAATTGCTACCATTGTATCTTTCAAACAGATCTGTTTCCCCAGTTTTTCAGTATACTATACGAGAAAGTTATTGACCCATCCAAAACACTGGAATTAAAACTCAGGATTGTTTCTCTCCAAAATCAATCTTCTTTCACTTGTACAAGGAAAATTAAGGGAATAGTTATTTTTCAAAGTCTTTCTAGGTATGTGTTTTATTCGCAGGTAAGAGGAACAACAATAAAAATAATAATAAAATAAATAAAAAAGAGGATTATATAGCACATGCCTGTGTATTGTTTCTGTTTGCCTCCATCTCAGTTAGATATGTTAATATACAAAAGCACACATAAGGAACCCAGGTGCCTTACCTCTATGGAATGCAAACACTGAATCAAGGCAGACTATTTTTATTTACTCATGATGAATCCTTCTGGGTTTTAGAAAATCAGACTTACTTAGCAAGGTATATATTACAACTATTTACCTCTGTTTTACTTCTTCTTTCTAGTGTACTATAGGTTTATACTTCCATATTTCCTTCCACATCCTGATCTTGACATTAGTGATAGCTATGGGGCTAGCTCTGTTCAAAAAAATGTGACTGAAAATGTTGTCTGTCACTTTGGGGCAGAAGCATTTTTCATGGCCAGTGCACAAAATTCCACCTCTCCTCTGCTCTTGCCCTGGCTGTAATGAAGCCTATGGTGGTACAGAGAAGTAATAATTATCCACCGCACGGAGGTTACCTGTCCTGGTCACTGGCCTCAGTCCACAATAAATTTTGCCTATTTAAATAATTAACGAAAATTGTTTTTATATAAATAATTAGCTAATATTGTTTTAAGGTCTACAGATTTTTGAATCCTTTATTATTGCAGGATAATTCAATTGATCATGACTAATAAATGTAGACATGAAATATGATGATCTGTTTGGCCCCAAAGTAACACTTTGAGTATTGAGTAGGCCATACTTGAACACAATATCCCAGCATTGCAATAAAAAAAGTCAAATTTCAGTTTTAAAATTACTAAGTCTCCCTCTTCAGTCAGTACTCTGACTGTAGAAATATGAAGGAATATAGATTCATGATTAGAGTTTCTTATATCAAAGTTGAAGGTCAAACCTCGTAAATATATTATCAAAATAGACAAATAATAACTGTCTCACAGGACTCTAAATAGATGAAAGCTATTTTTTCTTACATGATGACAGTTTAAGAACATTTCCATAAAATCCTTAGGATTTCAGAATGAGTTTTTCCAAACAGAAGTTTTGTTTTATTTTCAATATACAAATAATATTTTTGTAAATAAAATGAAGCTTCTATGCACTTGTTTGTTGCCACATAATATTAAAATGGTAGTTATTTTCCATCATATTGGGAAATTGTATTTGGAATACTCTTTCTTAAATTATAGAATATATATATATATATATATGTTTAACTTTCTTGTTGTAGGGCTCTTATTAGCATCTCTAAGATATAGGTAGTTCTCTCCTGAGCAGCCGAAATGGAAGTACAATGACATTGCCAAGACATTAAAACACCATGGACAGAAAATATAAATAGAAATTTCAAGTAAGATTATCACATCAGATGCTGACATACAAGTCTTGCTTTGCCATTAAACTATGTTTTTTAAATAGTGGTAACAATATGAAGCCTGCTCCAGGGTTTATTACTGTAAAAACTGATTTATTTCATTATTAAGGATTCCTCTTGGACAGTGCTGCATAGGCTCATTAGATTATATATAAAATTTTTTTTTAAATCTTAGTTTTTGCCAATTTTTTCTATAACTAAGCTTTTTTCCAGCGTGTTATAAATATAGTTTAAAACTCTTTATTTCTTGGCACAAGCACTTAAAACTTAAGAACTCAACAGCTACTCTTTTTTTTTTTTCAAAGAAGTAAATTTGTAAGGAAGGAACATTATTAAATACTCCTTTCATGTAATATCTTTCTTACAATGCAAGTAAAGGATACTTAACTTAGCACATTTATAAATTAAAGGACATTAAGAAAAATTAAAAAGAATAAAAAATAATATCCAACACAAGCTGAGGACTTATTCCTCCTAAAATTACCTATAATAATATTATTCAGGAAGACAAAATTGGTATTTCCCTTCAGATTGATCTTATCTTTACTATAGATTTGTGCCTGCAATATTTGTTTCGAGGACAAATTGTATGCATTTAATTATTCTTTGAATTAATTATTTTGAAAGATATGTAGTATTTCATTACTTATTTTATATAAAATGCTATGTGTGAATTTATTTTTTTACTCTTACACATTTAGTATATATTGTTTCATGTTTATAATTACAGATATATATTTATTTTTAAACATAATATTAACTAATTTATAGATAAGATTCTGAAAATTGTAATGAGTAAACTTGAAAAATTTAATATAAAATATATTACCAAATTGTTTTTGAGAAAAGACAGCAATTTATTTCCCCATATTTATAATTTATTTATGTATTATTCATTGTATTTATAGTGTTCTAAGAATTTAAGATATGATAGAAAATAAGATAGGACTAATGATGCACCAAAATTTTGTTATTTGACTTTGGCTTTGTCCATGAAATGTTGAGTATGAATACATTCTTCAGTGTCATAGCTGCCACTTCCAAACTTTACTGTGATCAGTGATTGGTCTTATTAGGGAGATTACCACCTATGTTGAATCAGCTTAACAATGTTAGTGACAAGATATGTCATTTGGCTCTACTGTTAATATCCAGAATTCAGTTTCAAATATAAATAGGTCTCCAAGATGTAACTTAGGGTGAAAAAAATCTCTTTTATAATGATGTATTGAATTAGAATAAAAACCAAGGAAATTTAAAACTGAAAACCAACAGATAAAATAGATGTAACTAACAGTAGCTTATTTATAAAGATCAATAAAATTATTAAGCCTTTAGCCCTGCTAAGAAAAAAATAGAAGCAGATTACTAAAATCAGGCATAAAAAAGGTCATCACTACTGATCCCATGAAAATTAAAAGAGTAATAAAAAACTACTACACCCTCCCCCCACCTCCTGCTCCCCCTAGTCGTGACAGGAGGCCTGAATACAGATGGTAAACAACACAGGGTACAGTTGATGTATTGCGGAGTTGTGTACATGAAACTGGTATGATTTTGTTAACCAGTGTCACCCTAGTAAATTCAATAAAAAGGAAAAAAATTTTTAAATACACACACTCAAAAATGCTATGAATAATTATACAAGCAAAACTTTGAAAACTTAGAAAACAAAAACAGCAATTACTTGAAAAAGTTACCAAAACTCACACAAATATAGATAACCTGAAAAACCATATATCTATTTTAAAAACTGAATGAATAATTAATAACCTTCTAATAAGAAAGCACAAGGATCAGTTAGTTTCATAGGTGAATTCTACCAAACACTGGATGGGGCAAAAGTGGGATTACAATTGTGAGTATGCAAAACGGAGATTATTCTTGTATTATTATTCATTAATTACGGTATTATTTGAAAAACTGTAAACCTAGTTTCACCCAAATACCCTGTATTTAGAAACCAAATTATATCAACTCTCTACAATCTCTTCCAGAAAATATAAGCACAGGGAACATTTTTTAATTTGCCCTCTGAGGTCAGTGTTACTCTAATACTAGAACCAGACAAAGACGTTTACAGAAATGAAAAACTATAGGCCAATAGCTCTTATTAATATACATGCAATAATTATCCACAAAATATTAGCAAATTAATCCAACATTGTATAAAAATTCTTATACTTACAACCCCATGGATTTTATTTCAGATATGTGAGATTAGTTCAATGTTTAAAACAACTATACACCACATCAACAGCCTAAATAAGAAACTAATATGATAATAACAATTTATTCAGAAAAAAATTTCAGAAAAATAAGCATCCATTTATGATAAAGAAAATGTTTTTTAAAAAAACTACAGCTAAAATACTTAATAGTAAGAAATTGAATACTCTTAAGCTGGGGAAAAAAACAAGGATGTCCTATTCAATATCATAATGGAATTCCTAGCTAGGGTAAT
The DNA here is from genome assembly GCA_004026545.1 of Mormoops blainvillei. NCBI lineage: Eukaryota > Metazoa > Chordata > Mammalia > Chiroptera > Mormoopidae > Mormoops > Mormoops blainvillei. The sequence continues at coordinate 99,887 of PVJD01001542.1, read as the reverse complement.
AAAATAAGAAAAAGAAATAAATTGTGTACTAATTGGGGAAAAAAACATAATTCATTTTTTAAAAACCTGATTGGCTATGTAGAAAATATCCCAAAATATCAGAAAAAAAATCTCCTGGAGCTAATGAGCAGGTGTGGCATAGTTACAGGATACCAAGTTAATACACAAAAAGCCAATTGATTGCCTATATAACAACAGCACACAACTGAAAATGTAAATTAAACAAAATGCTATTTACATTAGCACAAATAAAGTGGAATACTTGGACATAAACACATACAGGTATGTAAAAAAATGTAAAAAATTATGTAAATTATATGTAAAACTATATGTAAAAAATTACAAAATTATACTGAATTTTTAAAAGATCTAAATAAATGAAGGAATATTCTATGTTCATGGACTGGAAGACTCAGTGTTGCTAAGATGATGACTTTTCATAACTTGCATTATAGATTTGGTGCAATACCATTCAAAATTTCAGAGATCTATTTTGTAGATATTGACAAACTTATTCTACAGTTCCATGTTCTATATAGAAAGTTCCATATGCTACATATTCCTAGAACAAGATATTTGAAGATCTATTACAGACCCAAGCTGGAGGATTGACATTATGTGACTTCAAGACTTTAAAGATACACTAAACAAGACAATGCAGTATGACAAAAGATCAGAACAGAGAGCCTAGAAATAAAGCCACACAAATGTGGTTACCTGATCCTGGGAGAAGGGACAAAGGCAATTCAGTGAAAAATGAGCCTTTTCAAGATATGATGCTGGGACATTCATATACAAAAAACTAATCTCTACATAACTTTATACTTTTGACAAAAAAAAATAACTAAACTGGATCATAGATTATATTGTTGACACTTGAAGAAACGGAATGAACCCCCAGTCAAAATTTGGTTTTCATGCCAAGACTGATGAAGCCATACACACACTAAGAGAATATTACAATATCTATTATTACATATGAGGCATTTGGAGGGGAACACACCAGGCTTCACAGCTGGACCAAAATGCCTCAAGAAAAAGGGGGAAGGACATTAGCTTGAGTTTTTATGGTGATAGGGTATGGGGCCCATGGCTTGGGTGATTTCACCTTCCTGCCAGTAGCAAAGGAGAGGGCACCCGGGCTTTCTTCTCAGCTTGCCCAGACACGTAGCAGGCAAGGAAGAGGGAGGAGTAAGGCTTAAAAGCTGTCAGCAGGCACCAAAAATTGGAATCCAACTATTACAATTTTCCCCGATGTTTAACTGATGACTGAAATGTGCCCTTTTTTTATTTTATTGCATTCGAACTTAAATAAGCCATGATGGTGCCCTATGAGATCTGCAGCCAGAAGCCATTAGAGAAGTTAAAACTTTTCTGAAGACCTTCTCCAAGAGCCCAGCTTTGTATATTCCAAGAAGTTATTTAAGTGTTTAGGTCACTAACAGTAATGTCTGGAACTCCAAAGGGGGTAAGAAATGTTTTTATGATGCTTTATATTGTGGCTTTAGTGTATATGGAGATGTGTACCCTTATATTTTGGGTATCTGTGTGGAAAGCTTCTCAGAGTCGTTTTCCCCAATGGGGGCAACTTTAGACAGAAATTGTTGTTCCCTTTGGCTGATTCAGATGACAAGACCACTGACAATGTTCTAAGACTTCGCAAAAATGTGCGGATGGGGTTAGTTGTTGACCAGGGCAACCAGTACTAAGATGACTGCCAGAGGTTAGGCAAGTTGTGCTGATGCTTGGACCTGATCTTTTATTAAGGACACCCTGGTCGATGATGAAAAGCAACAGTTCTTTTGTGAGCTCCATCACATGCAGTCATGGTGATAACCATCTGCAAAGCGTATGAACTTCCAGTGTTATTCATTCAGTTGATCCTAAGAGACTGCCCAGGTAGCCAATTGGTCTAGGAAAGGGGTGACCTCCTCTAGCACTATGGCATTTGTAGCACTGAATTTTTAAGGGTCTGAGGACAAGAGAGGCCACCCACTCACACAAGTAGGAAAACCATGCAATGTGAGAAAATGTGGGGCATCTCAATAAGGTGTGAGAGTGCTGAATGGTGTAGCTCAGTGGATTGAGCATCAGCCTGCAAACCAAAGGATCACTGGTTCGATTCCCCAGTCAGGGCACATGCCTGGGTTGCAGGCCAGGTTCCCAGTAGGGGGCGCTCAAGAGGCAACCACACATTGATGTTTCCCTCCTTCTCCCTTCCCCTCTCTCTAAAAATAAATAAAATCTTTTTAAAAAAAGAGAAAAAAGAAGGTATGAGAAAGGACTTCTGATAGAGTTTGGGCTTAGGTTAGGTGATTTTGGTAAAGATTCAAGGAATCAGGGATTTTCTCTGCATTGGTGATATCAGGAAATGGGGATTAATACTATTATTGGATATATTAATCAATCTTACCGAGAAAAAGGACAGACTAGAACAAGGTCAAAACTATAACTGCTGAAGAAGCAGCAGTTGCTGATATTAGGAAGGAAACAGGGATATTTAATATTTTGTAGTGTATACCATGACCTTGTTTATCTCTGATTATCAAAAACACGAAGGATCTTGAGCTGGTCTCATTTTATCATGGTCACCCAGCAGCCTTGTCTGATGTTGTTCTGTGATGTTGTTTATGTTCAACAACAGAACACCAAGGCCCAGCTGTGAGTGAAATATGAAATATGAAACCCATATGCATAATACACATCATTATTTGAAAAAAGCAAGCACAATCTCCAAATTAGGAAAGACATTGGCAAAGAATATTTTATCCACAAGTTTCAGGCTTTTAGACACTGAAAATTTCTTCTGCTAATGCAAACTCGATGGCATTATACTTTCAATGTAAGTGTTACAATCTATTGATTTCATTTGTTCTCCGAAAGAGAGAGAATTTGTTGCACAGCCATATTGGGAAATTGTGAGAGGCTATGGTAAGAAATTTTGAGTATCTTTTCAAAAGAAATCAAGAAAGGTCGAAAGCTTCTAATGAGTAGGTGAAAATAAAAGGATTTTAGTTTAGAAAGATCCCTGGATAGTTAGAAGGATGGGTTGCAATGGAGCAGAACCAGAAACAAGGGCAAAGTAGGAGGCTAGACATGATGCACTACCAGCACTACCAGGGCTCTAGAGATGACAGCTTTATCACACAGGGATAATAAGGTATGGCAGGTGGTCAAAAATGGGGAGTAAGAGAGAAGAAAGACTTACTGGTGTTCCCATTTTAACATTAATCTTCTGTAAATATTACTTCACTTAAGTGATCATAATGGCTAAGGTTGTAGAAGGCCAGTGCCAACTGTTATTTGAAGGTAGTATTGTCATTTTATTCCATTCTTGTTCTTTTTCATTAAGAATATTGCTTTCCTCACTTGTGATCAGTAAGTCTTTTAAATTCATCTGTAAACTGTGCATTAGAGTATCTACTTATTCATTCTGATTCATGAATTAAACCAACCATTGTTCAGTTTATGGGCTGAATGTCTGCAGTGCTTTTCTCACTGAAGCAGGATCATCTTCTAGTAGTAGTGTTTTCCACTGAATAAGTAGATTATCATCCAAAACTGAGTACAGCCCTAATTCTCATACTCAAACATGAATGCCATCTCTTTTATCAGTGTTTAGTGAGTCTCAATTTCCTGTTTTTTCTTCTTTTGTGTGTATGTGTATTTAGTGGCTGTAGCAAGGTGGTATAAATAAAAATAAATAAATGTGTTCTTCAATGGTCCCTTTAGAAAATGTTCTGTCTTGTCAATTTCTGGAAAGAGTAAAACAACTACCACCACTATAACATTCGGTGTCTTTTCTTAAGTATGTGAGCACCCCATTTAAGAGGAATGAATAGAAGCCCCAGTGAATAAGAAAGCAATTTAAAAATCAAGTCCCTGCTCTCAGAATTTTATGATAGCTGACAAAAGAAAGAGTAGCATCCCTAACAGAAATTATGGGAACCCCTATAAAACTGCCTAATGGAATTATGAAGTTACAAATGCTTCCCGGGGGGAAAATGACCAAAGAAACAAAGTACTATTTGTAATTGACTCAAGATAATTTAGGACTTTGCAATTTAGCACCCTATGAATAATAATTTATTAAGACATTAAATAAAAATGAAAAGAAGTTTTATAGTATCAGAGATGGAGGATCACTTGTCAGTTGCAAATGTTAATAATAACAATAAAAATTATAACAATACTTTCTATGATATGTTAGGTTCTGTGGAAGGCCCTTTATAGAAGTGATACTATAATTTGCTATCCAATCATGCAAGGTTTTATTTATTTATTTTTATTGTTGTTCAAGTACAGTTTTGTCCATTTTCCCCTCACCATCCCCTGCCTCTCCCATTCCCACCTCTCACCCTCAATCCTACTCCCTTCGGCCTTTGTCTACATGCCCTTTATACATGTTCCTTGATCACCCTTCCCATTCTTCCCCATGTTATCCCTCCCCGCGCTCCTCTGATTACTGTCAGTGTGTTCTTTATTTCAGTGCCTCTGGTTATATTTTGCTTGTTTCTTTGGTCTGTAGATTAGGTTCCACTTACAGGTAAGATCATATGGCATTTGTCTTTCACCACCTGGCTTATTTCACTTAGCATAATGCTCTCCAGATTGATCAACTGTCACGGATTGTAGGAGTTCCTTCTTTCTTTCTGCTGCGTAGTATTCCACTGTGTAAATGTACCATGTTTTTTGATCCACTCATTTACTGATGGGCACTTAGGTTGCTTCCAATTCTTGGCTATTGTAAATTGTGCTGCTATGAACATTGGGGTGCAGAGGTTCTTTTGAATTGGTGTTTCAGGATTCTTAGGGTATAATCCCAGCAGTGGAATTGCTAGGTCAAAAGGTAGTTCTATTTTTAGTTTTCTGGGGAAATTCTATACTGTTTTCCACAGTGGCTGCACCAGTCTGCATTCCCACCAACAGTGCACTAGGATTCCCTTTTCTCCACAACCTCACCAGCACTCCTTGTTAGTTGATTTGTTAATCATGGCCATTCTGACCAGTGTGAAGTGGTATCACATTGTGGTTTTAATTTGCATCTCTCCGATGGCTAGTGATGCTGAGCATCCTTTCATAAGCCTCAGGGCCCTGCGTATGTCCTCCTTGGAGAAGTGTCTGTTCAGGTTTTTTGCTCAATTTTAATTGGGTTGTTTGTGTTCCTGGAGTAGAATCGTGTGAATTCTTTATGTATTTTAGAGATCAAACTCTTGCCCGAGTTATCATTGGCAAATATATTTTCCCATACAGTTGGTTCCCTTTTTATTTTGCTGGTTTTCATTACCCATGCAGAAACTTTTTATTTTGATGAAGTCCCACTTGTTTATTCTTTCTCTTATGTCCCTTGCTCTAGGGGACATGTCTGTAAAAATATTGCTGCGTGGAATATCTGAGATTTTCCTGCCTATGTTTTCCTCTAGGACTTTTATGGTGTCACCACTTATATTTAAGTCTTTTATCCATCTTCAGTTTATTTTTGTGTGTGGTATAAGTTGGTGGTCGAATTTCAATTTTTTGCATGTACCTGTCAAGTTCTCCCAACACCATTTACTGAAGAGGCTATTTTTACTCCATTTTAAGATTCTGCTGCCTTTGTCAAATATAATTGACCATAGAGACATGGGTTTATTTCTGGGCTCTCTATTCTGTTCCATTGGTCTATGCATCTGTTCTCCTGGCAGTGCCAGACTGTTTTGATTACAGTAGCCTTGTAGTATAGTTTGATGTCAGAAATTGTGATCCCCCTGACTTTGTTCTTTCTCAAAGTTGCTGTGGTTATTTGGGGTCATTTATGGTTCCACATAAATTTTTGAAATGTTTGTTCTATATTTGTGAAATATGTCATTGGTATTTTATTAGAGATTACACTGAATCTATAAATTGCTTTGGGTAGTATGGACATTTTGATGATGTTAATTCTTCCAATCCATGAACACAATATATGCTTCCATTTATTTGTATTGTCCTTAATTTCTTTCTTCAGTGTTGTATAGTTTTCTGCATATAGTCTTTTATGTCCTTGGTAAGGTTTATTCCTAAATACTTTATTTTTCTTTTTGCTATAGCAAACAGGATGTTTTTCCTGATTTTTGATTCTGATATTCCATTGTTGGTATATAAAAATGCCTTCGATTTCTGAATATTAACTTTGTATCCTACTATTTTGCCAAATTCACTTATTAAGTCGAGTTGTTTTTTGGTGGAGTCTGTGGGGTTTTCTATGTACACTATCATATCATCTGCAAACAGTGACAGTTTTACTTCCTCTTTTCCAACTTGGATAGATTTTATTTCTTTTTCTCTTCTGATCACTGTGGTTAGGACTTCCAATACTATGCTGAATAGAAGAGATGAAAGTGGATATCCTAGTCTTGTTGCTGATATTAGTGGGAAAGATTTTAGTTTTTGTCCATTAGTATGGTTTGACTCTAGGTTTTTCATATATGACCTTTATTATATTGAGGTATGCACCCTCTACCCCCACTTTGCTGAGTGTTTTGATCATAACATATCATAATGATGGATGCTGTACATTATTAAATGTTTTTTCCACCTCTATTGATATGATCATATGATTTTTGTCTTTCCTTTTGTTTATATGATATATTACATTTATTGATTTGCAAATATTGTACCATCTTTGCATCCCTGGAATGAATCCCATTTGATTATGGTGGATGATCTTTTCAATGTTTTGACTGATGCGATTTGCCAGTATTTTGTTGAGGATTTTAGCATTTATGTTCAGCAGCAATAATGGTCTGTAGTTTTCTTTCATTGTTGTGTCTTTATCTGGTTTTGGGGTTAGGATGATGCTAACCTCATAAAAAGATTTTAGGAGTCTTCATCTTTTTGAATGTTTGGAAGAATATGAGGATAGGGGTTAGCTCTTCCTTAAATGCTTTGTAGAATTCTACTGTGAAACCATCCATTCCAGGGCTTTTGTGTGCCAGGAGTTTTTAAATTACTGCTTTGATTTCACCAGCTGTTATTGGTCTGTTCAGGCTTTCTGCTTCTCCTTCATTCATTTTTAGAAGATTATATTTTTCTAGAAATTTGTCCATTTCACCCAGGTTTTCAAATTTCTTGGCATATAGTTGTTTGTGGTGATTTCTTACAATCCTTTGTATTTCTGTGGTATTAGTTGTAATTACTCCCCTTTCATTTCTGATTATGTTTATTTGCATCCTCTCCCTTTTTTTCTTGATGAGTCCACCTAAAGGCTTGTCAATTTTGTTTATCTTTTCAAAGAACCAGCTCTTGGATTTACTGATCCTTTGAATTGTCCTTGTAGTCTCTGTCTTTTAGTTCTGCTCTGATCTTGGTTATTTTCTTCCTTCAACTCACTCTGAGCTTTGTTTGTTGTTGTTCCTCCAGTTCTTGTAGATGTAGGGTTAGGTTGTTTATTTGAAATGTTTCTATCTTTTTTCAGGTAGGCCTGTATCACTATGAACTTCCTTCTCAGAACTGCCTTTGCTGTGTCCCATAAGTTTTGGACTGTTGTGTGTTCATTTTCATTTGTTTCCAGAAACATTCTGGTCTTCCTTGATCTCATTATTAACTTATTCATTGTTTAATAGCATGCTGTTCAGTCTCCATGAGTTTGAGTGTTTTGAGTGTTTTGCTTGAGGTTGGTTTCTAGTTTCAGTCCCTTGCGGTCTGAGAAAATGCTTGATATGATTGCAATTTTCTTGAATTTGTTGAGGCTTGTTCTGTGTCCTCTCATGTGGTCTATCTTTAAAAATGGTCCATATGCATTTGAAAAGGATGTGTATTTTGCTTCTTTGGGATGAAAGGTTCTATGTATATCAGTTAAGTCTCTTTGATCTAGAACATTGTGCAAAACATCAATATCCTTGTTAATATTTTGTTTAGAAGATCTATCCATTTTTCACAGTGGGATATTAAAATCCTCTAGTATAAGTGTGTTGCCATCTATATCTTTCTTGAAGTCCTCCAGGATTTTCCTTGTATATTTGGGTGCTCCTATGTTGAGTGCATATATGTTTACAACATTGATGTCTTCTTGATGGATTCTTCCCTTTATTGTTATATAGTGTTCTTCAGTATCTCTTTTTACGGCTTTTGTTATGAAGTCTATTTTGTCTGATATAAATATTGATATCCTGGTGCTTTTTTTTCCCTGTCCATTCACTTGAAATATTTTTTATAACCATTCGTTCTCAGTCCGTATAGGTCTTTTTTTCTGAGGTGGGTCTCTTGTAGGCAGCATACGTGTGGGTCATGATTTCTTATCTATTCTGCTACCCTATGTCTTTTTATTAGAGCATTTATTCCATTAACATTTAAGGTTATTATTGATAGGTCCTTATTTATTTTTCCCTCTTTGTACCTGTGTTGCCCTCTCTCTCACTCATTTTCTTCCTCTTCTTGTAGCAGTCCCTTTAGCATCTCTTATAGTGCTGGTTTGGTGGAGGTATATTCTTTCAGGCTTCTTTTGTCTGGGAAACTCCTCATTTAGCCTTACATTTTAATTAAGAGGCCTGCTGGACAGAGTAGTCTTGGTTGTAGCCTTTTGCTTGTCATTACTCAGAATATTTCTTGCCATTCCCTTCTGGCTTGTAGTGTTTCTGTTGAGAAATAAGCTACTAGCCTTACCAGGGCTCCCTTGTATGTTACTTCCTATTTCTCCCTTGCTGCTTTAAGATTGTCTCTTTGTCTCTAAAACTTGGCATTTTAATTATGAAATGTCTTGGAATGGGCCTCTTTGGGTTCATCTTGATTGGGAACCTCTGTGCTTCATGAACTTGAGTGGTATTTCCCCACTCTAGGTTCAGAAAGTTTTCTGTCTAAAAAATAAAAAATAAATTATTTTTTAAAACAATAAAAAAAATTATTTTTATTTTTTGAAACAGGGTTTCTATCCCTTGCTCTTTTTTTTCTCCTTCTGGTATTCCTATGATTCGAATGTTGTTGTATTTCATGTTGCCTTGCACTTCCCTTAAGTTATGTTCATTTTTTTTTTTTTTTAGTCTTTGTTCGTGGAACTGCTCTACCTGGGTATTTCTTTCCACCTTGTCTTCCAGCTCACTAATTCGGTCCTTTGCTTCATCCGGCCTGTTTGTAATTCCTTCTAGTATATTTTTTATCACAGAAATTGTATTCTTCATTTCTTCCTGATTCTTGTTTAAAGTTTCTATTTCCTTTTTCACACTGTTGTAGTTCTCATTAAGTTCCTTATAGTTGTCTGTGAGCTCCTTAAGCATCCTTATCACCATTCTTTTGAATTCTATATCTGATAGTCTGCTTGCCTCCATTTCATTTAGCTCTTTTAGTGGGGAGTCTTCTATTCCTTTTGAGGATGGGTTTTTTCTTTGTCTCCCCATTTTAGGTCACTCTTTTTGTTTGTTTCTGTAATTCCCAATGCTCTGCTTTGCCAGCTATCTTTGTCAGATGAACTTCTGTGGTAGGAGATCTGTGGGACTCAGTGATGTGTTCCCTTTGATCTCCTTGTCTGGATGCTCTAGGGTTGCCCTTTCTTCCATTTGTGTGGGGCCTCTTGTTGTACTTGGGCTTTACCTGTTGGTGGCTCATCTGTTGGTGGGTTTCCTCTTCTGGCAGGTTTACTGATATTCACAACTCCCACCTTATCTTGTATGTGACCAGGGGCAGAGGGCAGGTGAAATGAAGTAAGACAGTGGGAGAATATTCTATGGAATTTAAAGTACTAACTAGTAGGCAACAGATAGGAGATCCTTGGAGAAATTCCACAAGCAGGATACTTCACCCAAGTAGCCACTTTTGATAAAAGGTGAAAAAGAGATAAGATTCTTATTAGGTGGGGGAAAGAATGTGAGCTGACTCCAGAAACCAGAGTGCTTATAGGAGGTTAGATGGTGAGATACAGTGAGCAAAATAGATAGAAACTTGGGGTAGTGTGCGAGGGAATAAAGTTAGCCACAACAGTAGTAAATCTCAGGAAGATAGCGAAGTGGTCCAAGACCCGGGAAGCCTAGTGTGTGGGATTTGGAACAACAATAATATGACAAGCAATATGTAATCTGAATAAAAAGAATAAAAATTAAAACACCAAGAGTAGTGTGTTATTGGAATACAAGTGCAGTGACAGAAGAAGAATTAAAATGCAATATGAAAGGGAGAACAAGAAAACCAGACAAACAATGGATTCAAACAAATAAAGAAAACTAATGGGAAGGAAGAGAAATTTTTAAAAATTAAATATTTTAAAAATAAAAATAAAATAAAAAAGAAAATGCAAGTTCTGAAGGATAGCAAAGTGAAATGTTTTTCTCAGTTGTTGGCATTAGCTTTCTGATCTCTCTCCGGATCTGTCTTTGGTCCTTTCACAGCTCCAGGTCTTATTCTCTTCCAATTGCAAGAAAAAAAAAGCCCCCTGCTGGCTTTAAACCCACCAAGCAAGTCCTGCTGGTCTTCCTGGATGCCTAAGGCAGAGGCGGTTGGGCTTCATTTTCTTTTTCCTTTCCTGGGCATCTGCGAGGATAGGGGCTGGGCCTGAGCTGCAGCACAGCCCTCAGAGCACTGCATGGCCCACACCGTCCATATGCCACAGGCCTGCGCCTGTAATCCGCCTTGGTGTTCAGCCCTTTGATGAATCCATGAGGTGCACCAAGTGAGAGCATCTCGCACTCCTCCTCCTCCCTTTTTGCTGGCCTGGGCGTTGCCCAATAATGTAAAGTTTTAAAGGGGATAAAACTGAAAATAAGGAAGTTGAGTTAATTTTTAATGTAAAGTTCACATGTCAGTAAATGGTGTTCCTAACTGATCTATACAACTATGGTTCTCATCCTAATTCATGCCGGTTTATTGGTATTCAGACAAATTCGTCTAGAACAGTTACTTAATTTAGTAAATATTTATTAAACATGAAATTTATGCTAAGTATTGGTCACCAAGGGTTTCTTAAATGAAAAGTATTATGCAGAGGCTAAAACAGTTTCAGTAAAATTCTATAAATAACTGAGGCAATCACAGTTCAGATGAAATCACTCATGAAAAATACTAGACATAATGTAAAACCTGAACTAGAGGAGGTGAGGGCTTTGCTAATTTTCTGCGCAAGTTTTATTTTCCTAGCTTCTTTTCTACAGTGGCTCAGTTGGAATAAAGCTGATTTTACGCCACTGAGATGCTGTTGTTTTCTTTTCAAGATAGCGATAATGACAACAAAAAACCCTCAAAATAAGCCAAACTAATCTGGATGCACAAAGCGTTACTTTCGTTACCCTCAGGTTGCTGCAAATAACAGTGTTCCCTTATTGCTTTAATAAAACAAAAAATTACATGAATAAAGAATATTTTTATACTAGAAATATTACTGAATAGAGTTCCAGGGTAAGTTTAGAATTAGATTTCCCCAGCTGTCATGCAAAAATTTATTGTGTGAACGGGTTAACCAGTACAGCTGGTGCTGAAAACCAGTTTTGTGAGATTCAAATACCAGTCTTTCCACATCATTGCCTTCCCCATTTTTGATCACAGGAACCTCAGAAGGCAGCTCTCCTGCCTCTCAGAGAAAAGATCACTGCTTCTGATCTGGCACTTTAAAGAGAAAGATATATTCCTTCATTTTCTAGTTTATTTCAAGATGTAGCGTTTATATTCTAATAGTGAAGGTCTAAAGAGCTCTGATGTGAATATTTTCCCCTTTCTGACATAGTTATTTTTTTATTGCTGGTCTCAATCATTCTTTTTCCTTTCCTTATGTAATAAAGACAAAGCGCTGCCTGCCCCCCACACCTCAAAAAATGAGATTTGAATGACTATATTCTCAAAATGTTTCTTTAACACTTCTTTTTGTACTTTAATCAATTTAGAGGCAGCAAAAATTGAAAGCTTTGATTTTTAGAGTGCCATCTTCAAAAGCTGATTTCTGACATTAAATGGAAATCATATCCAACATAATGGCTGGCTTAATACAGCCTATTATGTTTATAGAAATCTCTACTTTTATTTCAGCAGTCTCTTCTAGTTTTATGTGCATGAAATAAACACAGCATTAGGAACAATTTTTTAAATTCCAAGTTCCTACTAATTCTTAAAGTAAAAGTGGTCATTCTACTTTCCCTGTTTTAGTCATACTTTTTTGTAAAAATTTAATTTGAATACATATGGACTATTTAGTATCTTCTGTATACTGTGATTAGATTTGACTAGTATCAGAAAGTGTTTTAAGAGTGAATCATTATCATGTTCATACATGAGCACATTAAGTCAATGTGTTTGATTTGTTTTCTTTTCATAGTTTATATTACATGATTATTTGAATTTCAGTTTTGATAATAGATGGTATAATATTTTATTAATACTAGCTATTTTAATTTGGAATCTGAATAACATACAAAATTCAATTTAATTCAACACATACTTAGTAAAAACAACATTCAATCTTTAGAAACGTGTTATAAACAAAGAAATTAAAAAAAAATACTTTCCACCTTTACAGCCTCATAATCTTGCAGGGACATACAATATATACATAGAAGTACATATGTACAAGTGAATTAGTTAAGTTCCTTGGATGTCAGCAGTAGAAACTGACTCAGGATAACACAAATATATATATTTGTGTTACACACACACACACACACATAGGTGTATATATATGTGTGTGTATATATATATATAAACAATTTGTGGATAAACTTTATTATCAATTAAGGAAACAAACTATAACCACAAAGACCTCAGAATTCACAGGAGTGGGTTGGCTATTTCGAGTATCAGTAATTAATGTCAGCCTTTTAAGCAGCTGCCAGGTCTAAACTTTCTTCAACCTTTTCAATATCTGGTAAAACATATTTCTTGCAGTTGATGTGTCTCACTTGATTCCTTTGCCTGTCACTGGCCAAGAAATTCAGGATCCCATATTCATAGTTTCACCAACAGTGCAAAGCAGACTTCAACTTTTGACGATGGCATACTATGTTATGAAAAACTAACATTGCCGGTAAGATATAAAGTCTGAAATATAAATAAAACATACAGAAAGCAAGCAACGTACAAAACATTGGGACCACCCTAGGGCCCTGCGAAGTGAGGGCGGTGCGTGCCGTGACCAGGACAATAGTCACAAGCACAAGCACCGCCGCGCTGGTTTTTGGGACTTTCGACAAGGGCCTCTGCCTTGGCTAGCCCCGCGGTAGACAGCGGGAGACACAGTAAATTCCAGAAATGTGAATTTTGACCCGGGTGTTAGAAAGAGAGCAGAAGAATGCAGGCCTACGTCCTTAGAGCCGCGCTGCCTCTGAGACTCTGGTTCTCGGCGGAGGCTGCAGGTGGCTACAGGACAAAGTGAAAGCCGACTGAAACGCTGTAAAGAAGCAGAGCACCAGCAGTATTTTAGAACATCTTAAGGACGCAGAAAAGACAGATTTGGAGTTTATGATTGCCAGGACAGCTGGGCCCAGAGACACTAAAATCCTGATTAAAAAGGGATGTATAAGGAAATGAATTCAGTATGTTGCAGATTTTTGCATGAGGCATTTGCCGTATTCCTGAAATGCACAGAGTAAGAGACTAAAGAGCTGAAGAGAAAGACCCTAAAAATCCGATTAGATACTTTCATAGTTTCATGGTGTAAAAGACACAAAAAATTGAATTCAGAACCTTTTTCTAATGCCTGGCTGAGAGCATAATCATTACTCCAGGCTCTCATTTGAGGCTGTTGGTGAACTACAGTCTGAAACCGGAGACGAACCAGAGCCTTCGAGCACTGTGATCCGGTACTGAATCAGGCTAGTCCCTGAACGTTAGGGTGATGGACCCTGAGCCTGCACGCTATCGCAAGACAAAATAAAAGCTCTTGAGAGGAAGGTAAAATTATGCCAACCTGTAATTCATCAAGTAAATATCTTTCATGCAGTAAAAAATTACGTGGTGTACCAAGAACCAGGAACAAAAGACCAGTTAAGGGGAACAAACCCACAGATTATCAAAACACAGAAATTGCTAAAATGTATAATTTCTCCAGAAAACTAGAATGGCAATAAACTGACTGGAAACAAAAAATTAATAGAAATAGAATATATTGAAAGCAAAAACCAAATACATTACTTTAAAGCAAATAAAAATCAGGAGATAATTAATGTACTAAAGAGAGATAAAAATTATTTAAGCTGAAACACAGAGAGTACAAAGGAAGGAAAATTTAGAAAAGAAAACTACCTCTATGCACATTTTAGTAAACCTTATAAAAACAAAACACTAAGAAAAATCTTAAAAACAAATGGAGCTAAAAGGAGACATTGCTTTCAAAGGAACGAGATTAAGACTCATCTGACTACTTAAACAAAAGAATGAAAATCAGGAGATAATAGAATGTTATATTTAAAGTACTAAAGCAATGACTACTGTCTTCTGATACTATACTCACCCAAACTATATTTTAAAAGTGAAGGCAAAGCAAAAAAAATTTTGAAAACAAATTTTGGTCAAATTAAAGTGGAAAAAAATCACCTCTACACATTGAAAAAATATATTAAAAGCTATTATTTAGGTAGACGGTAAATCTTAGATAGAAAAATATGATGCAAGGAAAAATGAAGTACAATGGAAAGTGTCAGTATGCAGTTAAATAAAAATAATTTTCACCGTATAAGTAATAGCAGTGTTTTGTGGGTTTTTTAACTGGAGCGATGGAGAACAAAGCATGATTGTCAGAAGTGGGAGTTTGAAGAAAGGTGTGACAAAGTTATAGCTTGAGGAAAGCTTTGTGTCGTAGAATGGTTCTATACCTTGAGTGTGGTGGTAGTTACATGATCTATGCTTTGTTAAAACCTATACATTTGTACACCAAAAATAAATAAGTAAATAAACAAGCAAACAAATAAATAAATAAAATGAAGGCAATGACGACATGTACTTAAATTTTAGAAGTTAAGCCCCTGGCCAGGTAGCTCCGTTTTCTGGAGCGTGGTCCCCATAGGTCAAGGCTGAGGGTTCTATCTCCAGGCAGGGCACATACAAGAAGTAACTAATGAATGCATGTATAAGGGGAACAACAAGTCTCTCTGACTCTGACTCTCCCTCTCTCTCTTTCTCTCTCCCCGCCTCCCTTTTTTCCTCTCTCTCTATAAAAATCAATGATTAAAAAAAAAGAAGTGAAAAAAATTGTCAATTATAATAGAAAATGTGGGAGAGGACAATGTAGAGTTCTAAAGTTCAGAAATTGACTGAAAAGTGATAAAAACACCAAATTATATTCCACTGTAATAAATTAAGAATTATAATCTCTAGCGTATGACATAAAAGAATAGTAAAATAATTTAAAATCATAAGATAATAGAAAGGAAATAGAACATTAAAAATAATTTATTAATGAAAAAGAAGTAAGGGAGAAAAGAAAATGAAATAAGTGAGACAAGTTAAAAAACAAATAGGAGGAAGAAATAACCACAAATACACCAGTAATAACATTTTGTGTGAATGGGACAAATAGTTCAATTAACAAAGATTATTAGAATGGATGTTGTTTGTGAAAGACACACCTCAAATGTAAGAACACAGAAAGATTAAAATAAAAGGGTAGAAAAATATAGTATGTAAACAATAACCAAATATAGCTGGTGTCTTTATAGTTATAACAGACACACTACAATTTGATACAAGAAAGATTACTAGAAATAAAAGGAAATATTTCATAACAAAACTGGATCAACATACCAAGAAGTTAGACAATTCTGAATATTATGTACTTTGATGTTTCAAAGTTATGTATATCAGACAAAGCTGATATGACCAAAAAAGAAAAAAAAAGAAAGAAAGAAATACTTTAAACCACAACAGCAGCGGAGACAATAACATGCCTCTCAAAATGGCTGATGGAGTAAGAGGACAAAAATTAATAATGATATATAAGCTCTGAAAGCATGATGATCAACTTTGACCTAATTAACATATGTACTAGACTGGTTGTTGTCACCGGGGCACCATTACAGCCATCCCATTTTCCAGAATTCAGTTCCCTGTAGTGTTCCAGGTTATTGTTTTCCACGGACAGGGACTTTGGGAGATTGGGAAGTCAGGAATGAAATAAGCCAGTTTTTAGAAAATCATGGCAATCGGGTTCTGCAGGTTTTCAGGTCTCTACACAAGTTCACAATTCACTGTCTCAGCAGATCATAGAGTTTTCTGATAGTAGCAGCATTCTTTCCTTCTCCAGGGCATTAGACTGAGGTTTTATCAGTTTTTCCAATCTTCGTTCAGCCAGCTACTCCCACATTTGTGTAAACCCTTTCCCCTTACTGATTCCTTCATTCCCATAATACTTTATAGCAGATGCTGCCAATGATCTGCCCAGATGCTGTGACTATTGGCAGCTAGGGTACATGGCTTCTCCCCCCTCTGAAGAATTGCCACCACCTGTGGATGACGTCTTACCCCCACCCCCCCACCAAAGTACCTGGGATGGCTTTTTTCCAACCGATATGAGGAAGCAGTAACCTGGGCCTGTAGAAAAGGGACTTCTGTGGTATCTTGGAGCATAGTGTAAGTTCTAGCCATTACCAGAAAAGGATGGACCACTTCTGCATACCCAGAAAGTCTTGGGGAATGGCAGAGTCAACATCCACAGGGATATTCACCCAGGTCACCTCATCCAAATTTACAGCATCCAAAGTTTTTCCTACCAACAGCTAACCTTCACATAATTGACCTGTCTTCACTGAGAATTCAAGCATCTCTGGTGCTCTGTTCTTACAATTAAGTGTTCAACATGCTGTTAATCTGTGCCTTCATTTCCACTACAGGTGTTAAACACCCTTTATATCTACCACTGGGGCTTCCTGGCTCTTACACTTAGCCATTAACAGCTGCATGTTTACAGCCCCCAGTCTCTCATTATCCTTCTGCAAGGAGTCAACATGCCTTGGCGGCCAACTTCCCTTTATCTGTAGTCTTTATTTCATATATTTCAAACACCTATATCATTGAGCTTCCAACAACACTCCTGCTCCCCTGAGATAATTTCTCAGGTTGCCACTGGTGATTCTTTGACAATTAAGTCCCTATTTTATCCTACCTATGTCCAGGCCCCATTCCACCTTTGGGCAAATCTCAAACACCCATCCTACTGCCTGTTTTCTCAGAGCACTCTTAGCACCACTTATGTTAGCTCAGATTCTCTGAGAAGCAGATTCCAAAATGAAATTAAACATGTGACTGACTCCCAATTAAACAAGGGAAAATGACTCCATGAGGGAAATTGGGAGGAAGCCAGAGAAATTTAGGAGAGTTGTCAGACCAGAATGTAATTCTGACCCCTAGTGCAAGAGAAGGGAGAAAAAGGTTGGGTGGACATAACCTAGACTGCAAGGAATCACAGAAAAAGAGATGGGCAGAGAAACAGAGAAATCTTTAAGCTAAATATGGCTGTCAGAGAAATGTTGTGTTTGTCTCAGTATCCTTGTGACAGCCTTTGAGTGGAAGCAGCCAATGGGATGTGTGGCCTACTTGCAAACAGCAATTGGCCACATTAAAAATATACACTCCAGTATGGTGAGGGTAACAATGTTCTGATCAATAAATGATACTGGGTAAGTGAAATCTCTATATGGAAAAATTCACCCCGATTTCACTGCACGCCAAATATCTCCAGATATACTATACATCTATTATGTGAAAAATAAAACTATAAAGCACTTAGAGGAAAATTATTGGCCAGAAGTAGAACTATTACAAAATAAAACACTAAATATAAAGGGAAAAGGTATTAATTTAAGGGTCAGGAGTTCTTTTCGTGAAGCAACAACATTAGTAGAGAAAATACAAGTCACAGAGTGAGAATAGGTTTCTATACACTTTTTAAAAGGATTTGTATCCAGAATATGCAAAAATCTCATATTTTTATGAATATAAAATGTCAGTAGTAAAATGGACAAATGAATTTTTAAATTATCAAAAGATATGAAGAATTACTTTGCAAATAATAAAGATCTATAGATCAAATGCATTATATAATGTGAATAGACCTTTAGCTTCATTAGACATCATGGAAATACCAGTTAAAATCACAACGAAGTATCACAACAGACACACTGAATAATTAAAATTAACCCTGACAATAAAAAGTATTTGCATATATTTGGAGCAATTGGAATTCTCATACACTGTTGGTGGAAGTGTAAATTTGTCCAACCAATTTAAAAAATCATTTGACACTATATTCGAAAACTGAAGATATACATGTCACATTACTAAGCATTTTCCTACTAAGAATGTTGCATATATTTAACAGAAACATGTACACATTTCACCAGAAAAGGAGTTCAAACATATTGATTAAAAGCATTTTTCACAAGAGTTTTCAAAAACTAAACCTAACCCCAATGGATACTATCAAAAGAATAAATTGTTTTTGTATTAGGTTCCTGTTGCTTCTTTAACAAACTATCATAAGATTAGTGGCTTAAAACAACTCAGATTTATTATTATATAGTTCTGGAGATCAGAAATCTGAAATCAGAAAGATTTTGTCCAGATTTGCACTGATTACACTGGGTTAAAATGAATATGTTGGCATGGCTGTGTTTCTTTCTAAACACTTCAAGACACAATTATTTTCCAGCTTCAAATGGCTACCACATTCTCTTGCTTATTGCCCTCTTCCATCCTCAGACCCAACGATGGTTGGTCTTTTTCATATCCCATCTCTCTGACATTAAATCTCCGGCCTCCCTCTTCCAGATTTAAAGACCTGTGATGACATTGGGATGACACAGGATCAACTTCCTACTATAAAGTCAGTTGTTTAGCAACTTTATCTGCAAGCTTAGTTCCCCTTTGCCATGTAACATAACCTATTCTCGGCTTCTGCGGACTGAGACATAACCATCTTTGGAAGGTCATTATTCTGTTCACCATGGTATGTACTCATAAATTAGAAGACAATAGGGCAAGGAGAATGAAAAATTTGCTATGAGCAATAATGTGGGTGAATCTCGCAAGCATAGTGTAAAGTAAAAGAAACCACATATAAAAATATACACACTATGTTATTGATTCTGTTTATATGAGGGTCTGTCCAGGAAAAATCCAGCCATTGTTAATATAACTAGAATGGTTTATATGACATCGATGTAACCTGGCAGCCAAGGAGAATGGACTGGAATGTGCATGCGTGAACAATGACAACTTCACTGTACTAGTCGGTGGAGGCAGTAGATGCCCTCAAGTGAGCATGTGTACTGTGTGGCTGTTGCATTCAAAATGCCTGAGTAGAGCAATGAATCTGCATCAAATTTTGTGTTAAGCTTGAACATTCCTCCGTGGAAACTATTCAGATGATTGAGAAGCCTTTTGGGGATGATGCAATGAGTGCAGCACAAATAAAAGTGTGGCACAAACACTTCAAAGATGGTTGAGGTTCTGTTGAAAATGATCCACATTCTGGAAGGCCTACAACAAGCAGAACACCTGAGAATGTTGAACGTGAACGGGCTGCAATCAACAAAGGTCAGTGACTGACAGTGCGAGAACTAGAAGCTGATCTGGGGACTCTAAAAACTACTGTATCTGAGATTTTGACACAAGATCTTGACATGAAACCTGTCATAGAAAAATTGTTCTATGGCTTCTTCTACCAGAGCAGAAGAAACATCATGCTGCGGTTGCTAATGACTTGATTCAAACTGCTACCAACGATCCAGATTTCTCCAAGAAGGTCATAACCAGAGATAAATCAGAGGTCTACAGCTCCATGTATAATTCAGAAATGAAGACCCAGCCATTCCAAAGGAAGTCACCTGGTTCTCGACACCTGAAGAAGGCATGACAAAGTCGCAGCAAGATCAAGATCATGTTAACTGTGTATTTTCATTGGGATGCTGTTGTCCATCATGAGTACACCCCTCCAGGCCAAACAATTAATAAAGAGCACTACCACGGTGTTCTCCATTGGTTGGGAGATACCTTGCGATGGATACGGCCACAGCTATAGGCAACTGGTGATTGACAGCTTCATCAGGACAAGGTACCCATTCATCCATCATGTCTCATGCAGAGTTTTTCTGGTAAAACATCAAATCACCCAGGTGACTCAGCACCCCCTACAGCCAAGATTTGGTACCCTGAAACTTGTAATTTTTCTCCAAACTAAAATCACCTTTGCAAGGGAAGAGATTTCAGACCATCAATGAGATTCAGGAAAATACAATGGGGCAGATGATTGTGATTCCAGCAAAGGATTTTGCAGTGTTTTGAGCAGTGGAAGAGACACTGGGAGAACTGAATGAGGCCGCACAGTGCCTACTTTAAAGGGGACTGGGGCATCATTGTCCTGTGCACAATGTTTCTTGTACCTTCTTCAATAAATGTCTTTATTTTAATAGTGCCTGGCTGGATACTTTCAGGACAGAACTTGTATATGGTTCAAAAGATAGGCAAGAATGTACCATGTGTCAGAAGTCAGAACATCGTTACCCTTAGGGAATGGATGGTACCTATGATCACAGGGACCTCTGAAGTGCTGGCAATGTCCTATCTCCTGATTTGGATTCTGGTTACATCTGTGTTCAATGTTTGAAAATTTACCAAGATTCATTATTTGTGTACTTTCTGTATGCATAATATACTTCCATGAACAATTACTTTAGAAAATAATATTAACGGACTTCATGCAGTCCTGGCTGACTAATTTCCCAAAGAAAGCTATGGATGCTGTTATCAAAAGAAGGAACATCTAATCTGCATAGGCCAATCAGTTGTACTCAAGTGTTACATGTATTTTTAAAAATATATAAATGTGTGTATGGGATAGATTCATATGTAAGAATAAATAACAAAACTAAGCAAACCCAAACAATATTGATAAATTACAAAATAAATAACATAGTAACCATTGGGACTGAGTTTGGGGTACAGTACCAAGGGATGATCTTGAAAACAATGCTTTTGGATTTTGAGAAATACCTATTAGTTGTATAGATTCATAGGGGAGGTGCTCTGAAGAAGGAACAAAGAGGAAATTGACTTGTCTTATATGCAGCTTGTGTGAATGACACAATTTTTTATAGAACAATTTGACCGTATGCAGTCCTTTTGGGACTAGCATTTATCTAACTCCTCACCCCTTAACTCACACTTTAGTCCCAATGAACTACTTTTAGATGCACAAAAGTCCATGTCATATCTTTATTCAACACTATGTACCATCCTTTCTCTAATGTGTAATGTGTAATGGTCTCAGTTTACTTTTTTTTTAACATGTCATGACTGTTTGCTTAAATATATGGTGTATTTGTTTGGGGGTTTTTTTCCTTAAAAGTATTATCTTCTTACGAGGCCTGGTCAGTACATCAGGCAGAAAATAGTTAACTATAGCTCCAACTACAGTGTTTAAAAAACAGCGTTAAACCCTAAACTAGCTAGAAGCATATCTAATGTTGCAAATAGTAAAGAACTGTATTATCAGTTGGAAACAGCTGTAAAATAATTCCAAAAACCAATGTTTCTATAGCAGAAAATACCTAATGGAGATTTAGTGGCAGTGACAGAGTGATTCAGTAATTATAAGAGAAGTTTAGGGGCCCCTATTATAGGGATGTTTTCTGTAACTTTCTGAAGGAGTAAATACTCCAAATGGTGTCTGACTTGCTGTCTTGACAAGCAAGGACCCCACAAGGCTAGGCCTGCTGGGCAGTGACGGGGGGAGGGTGAGGTGGGAAGTAAAACCTCCTCTGCTTGTCCCAAGGGATGGTGAAAGGGCATCCACCCCACAGTCAGACAGTGCCTGCTGAGGATGGAAGGGACATTTAGTACTCTCACACCTAATGTAGCTCAATTCATCAGGAATTAGTCAAAGACTATGATTAGGCTGGGGAAACAAGGATGGACAGATGGAGCACAGGGGATTTATCAGGCAGTGAAGCTCTGTATGATACTCTGATGGTAGATGCATGCCATTATAAATTTGCCAAAATCCATAGAAAGTACAACACTAAAAATGAACCCTATAGACTTAGGGTGATAATGCTCAGTCAAAGTAGGTTCATCACTTGTAGTAAGTGTGAAACTCTGGTGGCAAATGCAGTTAATGGAGGAAGCCATGTATACCTGGGGCAGGGGGATGTGGGAAATATCTACACCTGCGTCTCATTTTCATCTCAGAACCTAAAGCTGCTCTACAAACTAGTCTGTCAAAAAAATAAGTTATGTGGATTTTTTAATAAAACATCTTGTCGACTGATACTACATGTAATCTCTACAAGTTTCATGAGACTAGGAAATACAATGAATTATTTCTTTGCCATACAGAGATTATCTGAAAAAAATGGAAGTTTCTTTTATTTTAATAATTCTTTTTAAAATATGGTCATTACTTTCATTACTTCATTTTTATTCCCCAGAATCCTCTGTTCAATGTATAATATTTAACTTTTTTTTAATTTAAATAGTAAAAACTCCATAGATCCCAGGAAAAACTTTACCTTCTTAACCATTGTGCTCTTTTTATTTTTAATTTTAATAAACTCCCTTTCTATTAGTCCTTTTATGTTCTTTAGGTGAAACATGCAACTTGTGTGAGACAATGTTAATTACCTAGAGACAAATTGATACTAAATAATTCAAATAAAAACTATTATATAAAGAGACCCATATTCCTTAGAATGACAAAGGCATGTGAAAAAAAATATGAAAGAGGGAATTAAACAGAAGTTCCAGAGATTTCAACTGAATTTTTATGATAGCCTCTGAGAAATCTTATCACTTATCTGCTGAAAGTGGAGAAATGCTGTCTAAAAAAGAAAATCTGAGTGATGACTTTATTCCTTCAAGTCCAAGTTGAGTATGCTGATGTCTGCCTGTTCTCTAATGATGTTGATGACAAGACAAGAAAAAGAAACCACACAGTTACGTGACAATAGGGAGAGAAAAACATAAGGAAAAATTTTGATAAAGTAAATACTTTTAATTATTAAATTCCACCAGTACTTTAAATTCTTTAGATGTCCCTTCTATCTATCTATCTCTAAAGGAAAAGATCAGTCAAAACGTTTGATATACCTAGAATATCATATTGTTGAAAAAATCCAATTTGGTTTTGGCCTTGCCTAAAATAATATGCTTCCCTTCTAGACTTGTTTTTTAATGGCCTCATGTTTTAGAATTATATTACCCCTTTTAAGAGGAAAAGAAGCCTACATTTCCAGATTTCATTTGATTAATTAGACATTTACTTGATAATTACAGATGACTAGTGAGAATAAAACCATTAATTTGATTTATAATTAATAAATACATTAAATAAGTTTCTGTTTCCTACATGCACATAAAATCAAGCTGAAGAAATTTTAACATTAATAGTACATTTATGAATACTAATATTGGTATTGATGATGTTAGAATTACATGGTAAGTAGCCTCATAGAAATTTATAAATTAGTGTTGTTAGCAGCTGTCTTTAATTCTTAATCAATTTATATTTTATTTTTATTAATTCATGAATCAGTTTATTATTAAGAAAAGCAGGTTTTATTAACCATTGAGACATACATGAGCAAATCTCATATTAACATCTACAATCAGTGGATACTTTTTTCTTATCTATATTTATAAATCATTATGACTAAAGAGCTAATTAAATATTTTTTAAATCTACCATTCGAATAAATTTTCATCAATTTGTCTCCAAAAAAGTGTTTTTTAAAAAATTCATCCTCCTTAAATATTTTTAAAAATTTACACCAACATCATGCAGTTTTAATTACAATTTATAGGCTTATGTTTAAATTGCATTTTAAATTAATTTGGTTTGTTCTTGAAGTTAATTAACTAATTGAGAGAATGGTTCTTGGTACAATTGAGATAATAGAGCAGATGTGGAAATTTATTGGCATCTCTTGGAAGCTTCCCAAACTTAGACTTTTTCTGTTTGTCATGCTTAACTAATCTTTAAAACCATGTGCTTCTTCAGGGTGAAAGACGTCACTCATATATGTTTATGGTGGACAGTGAGCAAAAGTCAGGATAGACAATTATGATTGTATTGCCTTCGAACTTTTATATTTGAATTAATACTAATAGTGCTTTGTATATAAATTTTGTTGAATGCTAGCTAGCATTATACAAGTAAAAGAAGTATATAGGGATCATATTCTCATCTTAACAACATGAAATAGTAATTTATTTTGCTCAGATTTAATATACCATTCAATTGTTCAATCCTATTTCTTTCAAGTGATAGAGACCTACGAAAGAAGGCTCCTGAGTAAAAACAATGTGTCCTACCATACGGGTGTTAATAATCACACACACAATGTCTTCCCTGTACAGAATTCAAACTGTCACTTTGTCCTTTCTATTTCCTCTCTTGGTAGTCATCTCATTGAGGAGCGGGGTAGCAACTGTTTGACTATACATGTTCCTCATTATTGAAAAGGCAGTAAGTAAATGTTTACTTTATGTTGACTGTATGATAGTTATACCACAATGTGCTTTACAGGTATTTTATTTAACCCTAAGAACAACATGTGGTACTATTTTGTAATAGCTTTCTTTTTACAGTTGAACAAACTGGACTACAGGGAGGATATATACTTTGTCCAAGGTTCTATAGGAAGTAAATCTGCAGTCCAGGAGTAGTCTGAATTCAGAGCCCAATAGTTTAAAAGTATATATTTAGGCATACATATTTGTATAAATATGCATAACCTTTTACATTCTGCTCTTTTCATGTATAATGACAAAACAAGCAAAGGACATTCAAGTGGTTCCTATAGTGGGTGGAAAGTAAAGATTGTACCATGCAAAAGAGTGAGGTATTTCCACTGAAATCATAGTGCGTATAATATAATTCAATATTTCAGTAATGGTTCTCAATAATTCAACTTCTATGCAAGAAGAAATGTGGCATTAACATAGGAAGAACCATATATGTTTCCAAGACCCTACACAGCCAAAGGATTTATGTAATTTTTTTAGGCACTAAAGGGGTATTCCTAACAATGTCAAGACCATTGACAAATTGTTTGAAAAACATTTGCTAATCAGAAATCCAGACATAGAAATAAAAGTTAACTGTTAGTAATTATTAGCCCCTGGAGTGAGCAATTAACCTTTCAGAATATTAGTATTAGGAAAAATTATAATGCTCATTATTTTGCAGGTAGAGCAGGTTACAACAGATTTTTAATACGAGCACATGTTATTGTTTTGTGGAAGCATTTTGATCTTTAGAACAAATAGATATATGTAAATGCTATAGATATTGGAATGCTATGTTTGGTCTGTGGTTTAAAGTAAAATATGTTAGTTACTGAGTATCTAAGAATGATATGAAGAGGAAATCTTCCTTCATCCCATAGCCACAACAAACAAACTTATTTTCTGATAGCACTGGCTTTTATCAGTTAATATTGTTTGTTTTTTACTAAGACAGAAAATGATTTTTTTCTGTGTAAAGAGCTTCATAAATTAAGTATTCCAAGTTTTGCTGTAAACCACTGAACCTAAAATACTTAGAATATATACCTTGAAAATCAGCACCATGGACAGTGCATCCCCCGCCCACCCCGCTTCTCACCCCCCAGGAAGACTTCATTATAAAGATGACTAAATGCCACAGAATGCTCTGAAGTTTAGGCAATTTAAGTGCTGGATGCCCATCAAAGCAAAGTCATTAGAGCTGGTGGACAACAGATACATGAAACACAAGGCAAAAATTATGTAATAGTGACCATTCAAATGTTTCACATTTTTTTCACATGCAATGCAAGCCCCTCCCTCATGTCTCAAAGTGTATTATTTCTCTCTACCCTCCCTATTATGTATGGGTCAATGCCTTAAAAGTCACTAGTACTGTAGCACAGGTTTCAAAGAGTAGATTATGGTTAGCCTTTGGTTTTCTATTTGTAGCAGAAACGAGCTTATCAGTGGTTTGTTAGCATGCTTTGGTACCCCTGTACTCTTGTTTCACTGACATGCTAGGCTGGCATCCAGAGATACTCTTCTTGGGCACTCATGTGTATCAGGTTTGGTGCTCTTACTGTCAGCTTGATAGGCCTACTAAATAACTGGGAACTGATCCAGAAGCAGCTATTCTCCATTCCCTACAATTTGTTAGAGGATTTATGTATACCATATTGGATGACAGCTATTCTGGGGGGCAATGATTATCTTCAGATATAATTGTCTTTCCATTCCCTTTCCCCATTAGCTAACATTTTCTCTCTTTTTTCCTTTACCTTCTCTCAAAATATTTAAATTCATTTATGCATAAACAAAAAAATAAGTTTTCCCCATCTAATATATTTATAACCATTAAGTGATTTACTTCTATGGAAAATATGTGTGTATGGGTGTGTGATCAAACTTATGAAACAAGTAGTGAAAATAGTGACAAAGATTTGATTATATATTATAAATTTTACATAAAGACACTATTGTAAAGTGATTTTACAATACATTGTAAGTTTACAATGCATTTTTACAATACATTTTACAATACTTCACAGTATATTTTTGTCTTTCGACACAGTAAAGATTTTGGCATAATATGTTCATTTTATTCATGCTTGACATTTTATGATTAATTTTTTACATATCTCCCTCATACCTGTTTAGTACTTCCTATGACATTAAATCTTTTTGCAATCTGTCAGATTAGTTTGCACACATTTGAGAATGAGTTAACACAAAATGAATCATGTCCTAATCAATTACAATATATCTTCTAAAGGTTTTTTCCTCTAATTAAATCCTAAGTCATTATACTTGTGTGGATATGTGGGCCTCATACTCTGCTTCTGAGGCTTAAGAAGGGGGAAAAAATTGCAGTCTCATTCTACACATTCTGAAGACAACGCAGATTCAGAAGACTGCACAGACTTCTGAATGTATGACTCCAGAAGTTCACAGAAACTACAAATATTTATTGAAGTTTTTTCTCCCTGATTATATGTTATATATCATTGTAAAGAAGATTTATGGAAGCAGGTTTGTCCAGAAGCAATATGGTATATATTTAAGTAGCATGATTTAAATCTAACAGGCCTGGAGAAGTTACTTAAGTTTTAAACACTTCAATTTTCTTATATTTGTGTGGGATAATAGTATCTAATTTATATCTTTTGACAATAAATGACATAGCACTATAAAGTGCATATCACCATATCAGATACACGGTTATAGCCGAGTAAATGGAAATAATAACAAGAAAAAAATGGCTAGAACATAATTATTCTATGATAGTCCAACAAAAATACTGTACTATATTATAAGTACACCCTGCTTAAATCTACTCTCTTGAGATTAAATGCATATTTTAGCAAAGACAAAACTGGCAATTGCTAGGTTAATTGATTGCTCAAGACATATAAAACATATCCAGTCTCTCTGGTTCTTCAAATAATATTTGGTACTATCATATATCAGAGATAATTTATCATTTGGAGGGAAAACACTGAGTTAAGAAACAATAGGCTTCCATCCAAGATAGAGACATAGGTTGATATGCTTCCCTTCCAGGCACACAACCAACAAAGAGATATTAACCAAGTTAAAAACAAAAAACAATCAGAACAGCAAGAAAATCAAAGTGTATGGAAGTCCAACAACCAATACATTTAAGAAGAAATACTCATCCAGACTGGTAGGAGGGGCGGAGAGGATGCATGGCAAGGCAGCGGTTGGTGAACAGGAAGCAGAGAGAAGGCAGCTGGCAGACCAGGCAATCCCACATTCGCTTGCGGGCAAACCAGGAGGAACAACTGGGGAGCAAGACAGAATGCACAACAGAGGGTTCCAGCATGGGAAATGAAAGCCTCGGAACCTCTGGCTGTAAAAATCTGTGGGGGATGCTGCAATGAGAAGAGCTCCCAGTTTCACAGGAGAGTCTGTTGGAGGGGTCCACAGCATCCTAGAATGTACACAAGCCCATCCACCTGGGAATCAGCACCATGGCAGTACCTGAAAGGGCACAATCCACTTGTGGGAAGCATAGAAAGTGGCTAAAAGTGGGGCTAGAGCCAAGCAAATAGCATTGTTCCCTCTCTAACTCCTCCCCCACATACAGCACCACAAAGCAGCAAAATGGGTTGCCCCACCTGGCAAACACCTGAGGCTGCACCCCTTACAATGTAGCAGGTGCACCAAGACAAAGAATTGTGGCCCAAATGAAAGAACAGATCAAAACTCAAGAAAAAGAACTAAGCGATGTGGAGATAGCTAACCTATCAGACTCAGGTTCAAAACACTGGTAATCAGAATGCTCAAAGAAATAATTGAGTACAGATGCAAAATAAAGGAAGAACTAAAGGCTATACAAAGTGAAATAAAAATATATATACAGGGAACCAACAGTGAAGGGAAGAAAACCAGGACTCAAATCAATTATTGGGAATAGAAGGAAGAACTAGACATTCAACCAGAACAGAAGGAAGAAAATAGAATTCAAAAAAATGAGGAGAGGCTTAGGAATCTCTGGGAAAACTTTAAACATTCCAATATCTGAGTCATAGGGATGCCAGAAGGAGAAGAGGAAGAGCAAGATGTTGACAACTTTTTTGAAAAAAAAGGAAAGGAAACTTCCCCAATCTGGCAAAGGAGATAGGCATGCAAGTCCAGGAAGCTCAGAGAGTCCCAAAGAAGTTGGACCCAAGGAAGCACACACTAAGGCACGTCATAATTAAATTACCCAAGATTAAAGATAAGGAGAGAAACTTAATCGCAGCAAGAGAAAAGGAGAGAGTTACCTACAAACCATTGAGAAACCATGAGAGTTTCCATGAGGTTATAAGCTGATTTCTCAAAAGAAATCTTACAGGCAAGAAGGGCCTGGAAAGAAGTAGCCAAAGTCATGAAAAGCAAGGACCTACATCCAAGGTTACTCTATCCAGCAAAGCTATCATTTAGAATGGTAGGGCAGATAAAGTGCTTCCCAGATAAGGTAAAGTTAAAGGAGTTCATCATCACCAAGCCCTTATTACATGAAATGTTAAAGAGACTTATCTAAGAAAAAGAAGAAGATCAAAACTATAAACAGTAAAATGACAACAGACTCACAACTATCAATAACCGAATCTAAAAAAAACAAAAACAAACAAAGGAAACAACTAGAACAGAAACAGAGTCACAGAAATGGAAATCACATGGACAGTTTTCAGTGGGGAGGGTTAGGGGTAGAGTGGGGGGAAAAGGTATAAGGAATAAGAAGCATAATTGGTAGGGACAAAATAGACAGGGAGAGGTTAAGAATAGTACAGGAAGTAGAGAAGCCAAAGAACTTATATGTACAACCTGTGGACATGAACTAAGGAGGGAATTGCTGGAGGGAGAGGGGTGCAGGAGAGAGGGGGATAAAGGAGAGAAGAAATTGGACAACTATAATAGCATAATCAATAAAATACTTTAAAAAAGAAAAGAAAGAACTGAGTTAATAGAAACTAAAGAAGGTCATGAGACAAAGGCATAGAAAAGCCACACTTAATATATTTCCTATGGCTTGGTACTTTAATACTTATTATACTATCTAAATACATGAGATAATTATTCAGAAACTTTAGAGCTCTGACCTCAGAGTTCAGTTTAACTTCCCATGAGGGCTGCTTATAAGACTTTATTATAGTGTGATCATGATATAATTTAGCCTCAAAGTACATATGTGAGCCAAAAGGCTACGTTTTATGGACTCATTATTATAGGCTTGAGGGAATAAAGCATAGATAGAATTATCCTCTGAGAAATTGGGTTGTTATTTTTAAAATGTAAGTAAACAATGACAGCATGTTTATTTTTAGTAGGAGAAAATATCACTCAACCTTAGTTTTTGTTCACCTGGAAAAACAGTACACTCTGCTGAATCCTTGTGGTCTATCAATCCTAGAGGTAATGTAATAGACTTGAAAATGGTTAGTATTTTAAGAAAAGATGTGTTCAATTAACTTATACAACTAATGAGGCCACAGAGAATAAGAAGAAGAAAAAATGTAAGGGAAATGAAATGAGCACTTTTTCAGGGATTGGGACCCTAAAAAGACTAAATTGAGCCCCTCAAGGCATTATACTATATGTAAAGATGGATGTTCACTGAACTCTTTTTTTCAAATTACATATTATTGATAAAGCTATTACAATTGTCCCAATTTTCCTCCTTCACCCCTCTCCACCCAACACCCCGTACTCCCTCAGGCAACTCCCACATCATTGTTCATGGCCATGGGTCATGCATAGAAGTTATTTGGCCACCCCATTTCCTATGCTATACCTTACATCCCCACGACTATTCTATAACTACATACTAGTACTTCTTAATCCCCTCACCTCTTCACCCATTCCACTACACCCTCCTCCCATCTGGCAACCCTCAAAACCATCTCTGTATCCATGATTCTGTTTCTGTTCTTCATTTTGGTTTGGTTTGGTTTGGTTTGGCTTAGTTTGGTTTTTTAGATTCAACTGTTGATAGATTTGTATTTTTTGCCATTTTATTATTCGTAATTTTGATCTCCTTTTTCTTAAGTAAGTCCCTTTAACATTTCATATAATAATGATTTGGTGATGATGATCTCCTTTAGTTTTTTTCTTGTCTAGGAAGTTCTTTATCTGCCCTTCAATTCTAAATGATATCTTTGCTGGAAAGAGCAATCTGGGCTGTAGGTCCCTGTATTTCATGCCTTTGAATATTTCTTGACAATCCCTTCTAGCCTGCAAAGTTTTATTGTTTTTTTTTTTAAGAAATCAGCTGATAGTCATAGGAGCTCCCCTATAGGTAACTAACTTCTTTTCTCTTACTGCTTATAAGATTCTCTCTTTATCTTTAACCTTTGGCATTTTAATGAGGATGTGTCTTGTAGTGGGCTTCTTTGCATCCATCTTGTATGGTACTCTCTGTGCTTCCTGGACTTGCATGTCTATTTCCTTCATCAAAATTCCAACATTTGCCTTATTAGGGTGCCAGAAGAAGAGAAAGAGCAAGAAATTGGAAATCTATTTCAAAAAATAATGAATAAACTCCTTTTATTTTTTATTTTGATTTATATTTTGAGACAATTACAGGTTATTGTGTACCCTTCACCTAGTTTCTCCAAATGGTTACTTATTGGGAGAATAATTACATAATTATTCATCTTACATAATTATAGTACACCATCAAAATCAGGAAAATGGCATTGATATAATGTGTGTGCATAAGTCTATGCCATTTTGTCACATATGTATATTCATGTAATGACCACATCAATCAAGAGAAATAATGATTGGACATTTTCTACAAACCATTCCCAAGGATTTTTATTCCTTGTACCACTGTAACATCCATTCACAATGGAAAGGAAGGAAGAATGGAAGGAGGGGAGGAAGAATGGAAGGAGGGGAGGAAGGAAGGAAGGGAGGAAGGAAGGAAGGGAGGGAGGAAGGAAGGGAGGAAGGAAGGAAGGAAGGAAGGAAGGAAGGAAGGAAGGAAGGAAGGAAGGAAGGAAGGAGAAGAAAGAAAGAAAGACATGTACTGGTAGTATTCAAAGATTTTTCACTTTCTTGCTTTAGAAGCATTTCATGATAATGGAAGGCTTTCAAACAATTCTCTTATGGTGTATAGGGACACCCTTATTTATAGACTTAGGTATTCACTTATGTTAGAGAAGCTTTTCTGCCCATGGATATACCCTCTACAAGTTTTGTGTTCTGTCTGATAATCCCATTTATGGTAGATTAAATCACTGTGTCATTGTTAAATCACAGTCATTGTATCTGTCCTGTGAAATAATCCTTCAGAGTATTCTAAATTTTGATAGGAGGAGAAGTAAAAATTATTGGACTAAAGAATTAGTTATTATTCAGGTGAATCATTTTGCATAAAAGAGCCAAACATACAGTAGACTCTTAAAGGGACTGAATACATGAAGGAAGAAGATATTAATAGAGTTTGTTATATTTTAATTCTGACTCTCTATTTGAAATTTTACTTAAAGTGAGTGGAATGGACAAAAAGAAAAATACAAAATCACGACAGAAGCTCAACAAATATATTCAGCTCTCAAACCTTGTTGGAAACTGCAGCAAGAGACATCATAATCAAGTTCTTACAGCCAGTGGTAAGAAGAAAACTTTAATGGACATATTATATACAAAAAGAGGAAGAAAATGATGACAACAGATTTCTCCTTCGAAACAATGCAAATAAGGAAGCAGTAGAATATCTCTATGGCACTAAAAGAAAATCAGTCTAGAATTCTACATGCAGCAAAAGTATTTTTCAGAAATGAAAATAAAATGTAAACTTTCCTAAATGTAGAAAGGCTGAAAGAATTGATCACCAGCCTACCTTCAGTATAAGAACTACTCAATGAATGTCTTTAGTCAGAGGGAAAAATTTAATGCCAGATATAAATATAAGTCTACACAAAAGAGTGTAAAGAACTAGAAATGGTAACTACAAATTATTCAATAATTTAATTCAATAAATGTCTTAAAGAGAAAATTAACTCTTTAAAACAAAAATAATAACAATGTGCTGTGGGGTTTAAATATGTGTATAATATGCAGGGCAACAACACACAAAGGTTAACAAGGGATAATTAAAAAATGAGTATTTAAAGGGTTCTTATACTGTACATGAAGGGGTCTAACACCACTTGGGGAGACCGTCATAAGGTAAAGATGCAACTATGCAGCCTACAGAAACTATTGAAATCACAACAAAGAAAAATTTGTAGCTAACAAAAACACAAAAGAGATAAAATGGATTTATAAAACATACTCAGATGATATAAGAGAAAGCAAAAAAGAAACATAGGGAATGAAGAACAGATGAAAGAAAGAGAAAAGAGCAACATGAAACATTTAACACGGCTGTATCGACAATCACATTAAACGTAAATAGTTGAACTGTCTCAATTAAAGTAAAACATCGAGAGATTGGATTTTAAAAAAAAGAAAAAAGAAAAAACCTGACCCAAACATATTCTGCCTATTAAAAAAAAAAACTCACTTTAAATATAAAGACAGACACAAATAACTTAAAAGGAGAGAATAGTAAAAGAAATACTAAGCTAACACTTCAAAAGAATGTGGAAGTATCTATATTAGTATCAGAATTCAGAGCAGAAAATATTAACAGGAAAAAAGAGCATTATTTCATAATGATAGAAGTGTCAATGCACCAAGAGATAATAATAATTCTAAATTTTCATGAACTTGATAATAAAGCTTCCAAGCTCATGAGGCAAAAAATAAAATATTAGAACATCAAGGAAAATAGATAAACCTATGTTCCTCTTTCAATAATTGATTGAACAAGTAGAGTATGTAAATCAATAAGGATATAGAAGACTCGCACAACACTATCAATCAACTTAACCTAATTATCATTCATAGAAGACTCCGACTAACAACATTAGCACAAATATTTTTTTCAAGGACACGAAGAAAATTTATAATGATCAACCATTGTTTTGAACCATAACAAGACCTCACATTTAAAAGAATTGGTCATAAAATGTATTCTCTCTTCCCACAGCACAAATAAACTAGAAGTAAATTATAAAATATATTTGTAAGTTCCCAAATAACACAATAACTAAATAACATACTTCTAAATAATCCCTAGATCAAAGAAGAAATTCAAATGAAAATGAAAATTTTGAACTAAATGAAAACAGACTGTAAAATATGTGAAATTCAGCTACAAAAGTGCTTAGAAGAAAATTTATAAAACTAAAAAGTCTATATCAAAAAGAGTAAAATGTTTTAAATCAATTAGTTATGTTTCTACCTTAAAAATTAGGAAAAAATAAATGAACCCTCAAATGATCAGAGGAATGGAAATAATGATGATTGGAGGAAAAGGCAATGAAATGGAAAACAGAAAACAAAAGATGAAGTGAATGAAATTCTGGTCCTTTGAAAAGTAAAATTGAACTTCTGCCAGACTAATCATGACAATAAAGGTGAAAATACAAATTATTGATATCAGGAAGTTGGTTGGGTAACATGACAAAAGCATTTACAGTTAATAAGGAATATTAATAAGATAATAAGGAATATTATGAACAGATTTACACCAATAAAATCCACAAATGAGATGAAATGAACAAATTCCTTGAAAGATGTGTACACTCACTGAAGGAAATTGGCTAACCCGATTAACCCTTCTATTAAAGAAATTAATTTTTTTTTAGAAAAAAACCTTTCCCACAACAAAAGCTTCAGGCCAAGAGGGCATCAATGATGAATTCTAACAAACTTTTGAGGGAAAATATAATATGATTTCTATGCACATTCTACCAGAAAATTGAAGAGGAGAGAATATTTTTCTCACTTATTATATGAAGTCCATGCTTGGAGACCAAAATGAAACAAAGACACTGTAAGAGAGAGGGGAAAAGAAAAGGGAAAGCAAGAACACTAAGAGCCAATATCCCTCAATAAAATAGAAAAAAAGTTTTTATCAAATAGAATACAAAAATATATAAAAATAATATATTATGAATGAGTGTAGTTTATCCCAGAAGTACAGGTTTATTTGGTATTTTTAAACATAAATTAATGTAATTAATCATGTGAAGAAACAAAAAACAAAAAAGCACATCAGCTTCTCAAGAGGCAAAATAAGCATTTGAAAAAGTCCAACAGTTTCCTAACAAAACCTCTCATCAAACTAGGGATAGACTGAAATTTTATTTTTTGTAATTATTTTATTGTTGTTCTATTACACCTGTCCCAATTTTTCCCCTTTTCTCTCATCCACTAAGCCCACCTCCCACACAACCACAGCCAATCCCCACCCTGTTGTCCGTGTCCACAGATCATTCATACATGTTCTTTGACTAGTCCTTTCCCCTTCTTTCTGTCTGTATCTCCCTCCCCTTGCACCATCCCCTATGATCACTGTCAGTCTGTTCCTTGTTTACATGCCTCTGGTTCTATTTTGCTGATTGTTTTCTTTGTTGTTGTTCATTAGGTTCCTCTTATGGGTGAGATCCTGTAGTATTTGTCTTTCAAAGCCTGCTTATTTCACTTAGTATAATACTCTCCAGTTCCATCCATGCTATCACAAAGGATAGGACTTCCTTCTTTCTCTCTACTGCATAGTATTCCTTTGTGTAAATGAACCAGTTTTTTGATCCACTTTTTTACTGATGGGCACTTACGCTGTTTCCAGCACTTGGCTATTGTAAGTAATGCTGCTATGAACACAGGGGTGCACAGGTTCTTTTGAATTGGTGTTTCAGGATTCTTAGGGTATAATCCCAGCAATGGAATCACTGGGTCAAAAGGCAGTTCCATTTTAGTTTTTTGAGGAAATTGCAAACTGCTTTCCACAGTGGTTGCAACCAGTCTGCATTTCCACCAACAGTGCACTAAGGATCCCTTTTCTCCATATCCTTTCCAGCACTTGTTGCTTGTCGACTTATTAATGATGGCCATTCTGACCAATGTGCAGTGGTATCCCATTGTGGCTTTAATTTTCATCTCTCTGATGGCTAGTGATGCTCTGAGCATCCTTTTCATATGTCTCTGGGCCCTGTGTATGTCCTCTGTGGAGACGTGTCTCTTCAGGTCCACTGCCCATCTTTTAATTGGATTGTTCGTCATCCTGGGGTTCAGAAACATGAGTTCTTTATATACAGGGCCCAGAACTAATAATACCCCTTTTATATTACAAAATCTTTTTTCAAAAAGTCATAAACATGTAATTCTGTAACATAACAATATCATACTCAGGTACACCGTATGAATTTTAGGTGAAATGTTCAAACTAAAACTGTAAATTATTACACCCATATTGTTATCCTACCAACCATACTCAAGCAGGTATTATTTCTGTCAGACCCTGTATTTGGGAGATCAAAGCCTTGTCCAAGATTTAATTGACAAATATGTTTATCCGTATTGAGGATGGTTTCATTTTGAGGATGGTTTCTTTAGCCATGCAGAAGCTTTTTAGTTTGATGTGGTCCCATTTGTTTATTTTTTCCTTTATTTCCCTTGCTGTAGGAGATTTATTAGCAAAAAAATTGGGCATGGGATATCTGACATTTACTACCTATGTTGTCCTCTAGGATTTTTATAGTGTCATGACTTACATTTAAGTCCTTTATCCGTCTTGAATTTATTCTGATGTAATAAACTCTGGTGTAAGTTGGTGATCTAGTTTCATCTGTTTTGCATGTATCTCTACAGATGTACATTTATTGAAAGGGCTATTTTTACTCCATTCTGTGGTCCTGCCCCATTTGTCAAATATTAACTGACCACAGAGACATGGGTTTATTTCTGGGCTCTCTATTCTGTGGCATTGATCTATGTGTCTGTTCTTACAACAGTACCAGACTGTTTTGATTACGATGGCCTCGTAGTACAGTTTGATATCAGGTATTCTGATCCCTCTTACTTTGTTCTTCTTTCTCAAAATTGCTGTGGCTATTCAGCATCATTTTAGTTCCATATAAATTTTTGAAATATTTGTTATGCCACTGGCATTTTAATAGGGATTGTGTTGAATCTGTAGATTGCTTTGGGTAACATGCACATTTTGGTGTTAATTCTTCCAATCCCTGAACATGTTATATACTTCTATTTATTTATATCTTTTTAAATTTCTTTCTTTAATGTTCTGCAGTTTTCTGAGTACAGATCTTTTACCTCCTTGGTTAAATTTATTCCTAGGTACTTTATTTTTCTTGTTACTATAGTAAATGGGATTTTTCCTAGATTCTGTTTCTGATCAACATTGAATGAAAACTCTGGAAAACTTATTTCATTTTCCGTTTTAAATGAGACCCTTTCTGGGTAGAGTAGTCTAGGTTGCAGGCCTTTGCTTTTCATTACTTGAAATACTTCTTGCCATTCCTTTTTGGCATCTAGTGTTTCTGTTGAGAAATCAGCTGATAGTCTTATCAGAGTTCCCTTGTATGTTACTAGCTCTTCTTCCCTTGCTGCCTTTGAAATTCTCTTTGTCTTTAAATTTTGCCCATTTAACTATGATGTGTCTTGGAGTAGGCCTCTTTGGATTTATCATGACTGGGAATCTTTGTGCTTCCTGGATTTGCATGACTTTTTCTCTCATCAATTTAGGGGATTTTTCTGTTATTACTTTTTCAAACAGGTTTTCTATGCCTTGCTCCTCTTTATCTCCTGGTACCCCCATTACAGATATTATTACATTTCATGCTGTCCTGCAGCTCCCTTAAACCATCTTTGTTCTCTCTGAGTCTTTTTTTATTTTGCTGCTCTGTCTGGGAGTCTTTTCTTCCTTGTCCTCCAGCTCACTGATTTGATCCTCTGTTTCATCTGGTCTGATTTTAATTCCTTCTACTATATTCTTCATTGCACATATTGTAGTCTTCATTTCTTCCTGGCTCTTAGTGATAGTTTCTACATCTTTTTTCATGCTGATATAAGTTCCTTGTAGCTTCCTTAGAATTCCTGGTAGTTCTCATTGAGCTTCTTGAGCATCCTTATAAGCATTATCATGAACTCAGTGTCTCATAGATTGCTTGCCTCAATTTCATTTAATACTTTTTCTGGGAATTATTACTTTCTTTGTGATTGCTTTTTTTTTTGTCTCCCCATTTTAGGTGACTCTTCTTGTTTGATTCTGCACATTATATTTGACCTGATTTGACTCTCTGTCTTCATGGGGTGACCTTCTGTGGTAGGAGACCTGTGGGACTCAGTGGTGCAGTCTCTTTGGTCTCCTGAGCTAAATGCTCTTGGGATGCCATTTATGCCACTTATGTGGGCTATCTCGTTGTAATTGGGTTTGGGTTGTTAGTTCATTATTTGGTAGGTTCTTCCCTCTGGTTGACTGTCTGAGTCACATCACCACCACCTCTTGTATGCTGTTGTATGGGTTCTGCCAGAACACAACCAAAAAATCCAGGAAACAAAACCCACAATCATGGTAATAACCTCAACAGAAAATGAGCAAATATTAATAAAGGTGTGAAGAGATTAAGACCATTGTAAGAAAGGAAAATGAATATGAGATGACTAATTGAAAGTAAAATGATATTGCAAGGGTAGAAGGAAGAGAAATAATAAGAGTAGGGAATAGGAACAAAGTGAAGAAAGAAAGAAAAGAAAATTTATATCATAATATTTTAAAAAGGAGGGAAGAAGGCAAAATGGAGTTAGAAAAGGGAAAAGTATAGTATGAGGTTTAAAAAATTTTTAACCATAGTGAAAAATAGGAACCAGATTGGAGAAAAATATCCTCTACAGCAATATCAACAACAAATGAGCAAAGATTCATATCAGTAGAATGAGAATAAGAATGAAAAAAGAAAGAAAAAAGTTATAAGATGTCTAGAGGAAAGAAAAGTAATTTAGAGAGGATAGAGTGAGAAGAAATAGTAAGAGTGAGGAATGAAAATCAGGCTAAGACAAGGAAAAAGTAAATTGAAAATAAAAAAGAAGAAAGAGCAGGAGGAAGCCAAAATGGAGTAGGGAGGGGATCTGTAAGGTTGAAAGACAAAAATAGTGAAGATCTAAGAATAAAATTGAAGAAATGCAACAACAACCACCATGTCAATAACCACGAGGAAAGATTGATGAAGGTGGAGAGAGAGTAAGAGTAGGACAAAGAATGTAGATGGCTAATGATAAGAATAATGGCTTTGAGAATCTTGAGTGCAGAGAAATAGTAACAGTGTGAAAGAGAAACAAGTCATAGCCAGAGAAATAATTAAAGAATAATAAAATTTAAAATAATAAAATTTAAAAGGAAGAAAGAAGGTAAAATGGAGTAACAGGAGGGAGAAGCAAAATGTAAGTTATGAAATCAACTAAAATTTAAAAAAACTAGTGGAATAATTAGGCACAAACTTTAAGGAAAAGGAATGAATGTTAAAAAGCTATGTAGGAGAGGAATGAATATAAATCCTGAAGAAGACCACTGTGGAATTATCTCAGTAGAACCAGTGTTTATCATTGTCTTCTCTTTCTGGACCCACCTCTGATAAGGTCAGACCTGTGTCCCAGAATGGCCCTGGGCAGCCTATTGGAGGCTACAGGTGACCCACAGCCTGTGGCTGCCTCCTTCAGATTTGCCTGGTCCCCACTGCTCTGCCCTTCCTGCTTTCCACCAGGCAAGGGTCCAGGGGCTGTTCATTTAACAACAAGAGAGAGCTGCCAGTACCTTCCCCACCTATAGCCAGAGGGGCCCGCTGGTGCAATCAGTAAGGTGGCAATCCTGGGCTACCCCTGGGGTACACTGTTCAGTTTTCAGGGAAGATAGTAGGAGTGAATCCCTGCCCCCTTATCACATGTCTTGGTCTGTCTCAGATTCTTTCCACTAATGTATAATTTCTGATCAATTAGCTGTCCATTTCCTGTGAGGGGCCAGTCTGTGTAAAAGAAGCGCTTCTTTCCTGCTTGGTGTAGATAGCAGCTCTGTCTAGGCACCGAGGCTGGGCAGGACCCCGAACACCCTATGCTGTACCTATGTCTAATCCCTCTACTCGGCTGGTTTCAGTGGATCAAGGCATGAGGAACAGCGTAGCTCACAGTGTCTGGTAGAAAGGGCCCTTTCAGACCTTTTAGTTTTCCCTTAGGGATATGCACCCAGCAGGGGACTCCTGAGCCTGGCCTCAGGGACCTGCAGAACCTGTTATCCCGCAGGTGGGGCTTGGGCACACGTGCCTGTGAAGGGACCTGCCTGGCTGCAAATCTCGGGCATTCAGCTCATGACTATCCAGGCCCCAGCCTGCTGCTCTCACAAAGACTGGGCCTGAACTCTCCACTCTGCACAGTGCCCTGCTTGCCAGCTGGGCTAGGTCAGGTCTCCCAGTCCCTTCAGCACGACTCTACCACTCTGAGTTTGTCGGCAGAGCTGCTGTGCATGCATTCAAATGCATGTGATCACAGGACCCTGCCAGGTCTCACGCCTGGCCTCAGCTCCTCTTTCAAAAGCTTCTGTGTGGCTCCCACACTGCAGCACCGAGGCCTGGAGGGCTTGTTCTCTGCATGCTCCCCTTCCCCCAAAACACAATGTCTCTCTTGGTCACATTCTCTCTTGGTCAGATTCTGTCCTGTTTATGGTTCCCATGGCACCTGGGCCAGGGAGGTGACAACCCCTTCCCCAGTAAGTACCACAGTCCCCGGATCCTGGATCCTGGTTCCACAGGGTGGCAGGTTGTGTGGCCCTGCCTGGGGAACAGGGATACATCTGGGCACCAAGGTGTGGGCACTCCACGGATTTCTTCCCAAGAAGGATTTTTTAAATTCCTCATAATGGCTCCCACCCCAAGTCTGAGCAGCCGCAAGTGCTGGGTTGGGCAGTTTCAGTGGCAGCTGCTCTGCTAGGAGAGCCCATGCCACTCCCAAGTGCCCTGCAGGTGGGCAGGCTCTTGCCCTCTCATGCTCATGCCCTAAACGCTCATCCGCATCCATGTAGCTAACGCACACTTAACAGACAAATTCTGAAGCCTTTTTTCCTGCAGTGAGGAACAAGGAAAAGATGACTACTCTCATCACTTACATTCAACACTGTAGTAAGCGTCTAACATGTGCAATAGCACAATAAGAAATAAAAGGCATTTAGATTTGAAAGGAACTAAAAAAACATGGTTTTTTTTTTTCAGAGACATGACTGTCTCTGTAGAACATCCAATGTGATCTAGAAAAGCAGTACCAAACCTAATTAGTGAGTTTAGAAAGGTTGCAGGATTCAGCCAGTATACAGAAACTGATTGTATCTCTATGTATCAGTGACGTACAATTGGAAATTGAATTGAAAAACATTACCACTTCTAAGGGGTAGATCTCATGTAAAGTATACCTATCACAAAAAAATTAAAAGAAAAAGACTAATCCACTACTTGAAATATTTTATATAGATATATTTCTATCTTTGTATAAAAACTATACAAATAAATTTTTGCTGGTAATTGTTTTTTTATAGTTCTTAAAAAAATTATTATTCGACCTCTTTAACATGATAAAAAATATGTATCTCAAAGTAGCACTTGGCATTTTTAATAGAAACATGATCATTAAAAGGTGAAAACAACCTGATGATGTCTTGACACTGCTATTCAGCATTGTCCTTACAATATTTTCTTCTGGTATATTTTATTGAGTATGGCATTACACTTGTCTCATTTGTTTTCTCCCCTTTATCTCCTCTGCCCTGCACCCCATCCCATCATCCCCACACCTCTTAGTTCATGTTCATGGGTTGTGTATATCAGTTTTTAACTTCTCAATTTCCTCTACTGTTCTTAGCACCCTCCTGTCTATTTTTTTTTGTCAACATTTTCCCATCACCACTTTCCCCAGCCCCATCCCTTCCCACCTCCCAACCTCAATCCTTCCCCCATTTGACTTTGTCTATGGGTCCTTTATGCATGTTTCTTGATGACCCTTCCCCTCCTTTACCCCTGTTAATCGACCCTCTCCTCCCCTCTGTTTACTGTCAGTTTGTTTTTTATTTCAATGTTGCTGGTTATGTTTTGCTTGCTTGTTTATTTTGGATTAGGTTCCACTTATTGGTGAGATTATATAATATCCATCTTTCACCACCTGGCTTATTTTACTTAGCATAATGCTCTCCAGTTCCATTCATGATGTTGCGAAGAGTAGTAGTTCTTTCTTCCTTTCTGCTGCGTAGTATTCCATTGTGTAAATGTACCATGTTTTTTGATCCACTCATTTACTGTTGGGCACTTAGGTTGCTTCCAATTCTTGGCTACTGTAAATTGTGTTGCTATGAACATTGGGGTGCATAGGTTCTTTTGAATTGATGTTTCAGGATTCTTAGGGTATAATCCCAGCAGTGGAATTACTGGGTCAAAAGGCAGTTCCATTTTTAGTTTTTTGAGGAAATTCCAAACTGTTTCCACAGTGGCTGCACAGGTCTGCATTCCCACCAACAGTGCACTAGGATTCCCTTTCCTCCACATCCTCGCCAGCACTTGTTGTTTGTTGATTTGTTGATTTGTTTATGATGGCAATTCTGGCTGGTGTGAAGTGCTATCTCAGTATGGTTTTAATTTGCATCTCTCTGATGGCTAGTGATGCTGAGCATCCTTTCATGTGTCTCTGGGCCCTCTGTATGTCCTCCTTGGAGAAGTGTCTGTTTATGTTCCTTGCCCAATTTTTTATTGGGTTGCTTATTTTCCTGGAGTAGAGTCCTGTGAGTTCTTTATATATTTCGGAGCTCAAACCCTTGTCTGAGGTATCATTGGCAAATATATTTTCCCATACGGTTGCTTCCCTTTTCATTCTGCTGATGTTTTCTTTAGCTGTGAAGAAGCTTCTTATTTTGATTAAGTTTTATTCTTTCCTTTGTGTCCCTTGCTCTAGGGGACATATCAGTGAAAATATTGCTGCATGGAATATCTGAGATTTTCCTGCCTGCATTCTCCTCTAGGACTTTTATGGTGTCACAACTTATATTTAAGTCTTTTATCCATCTTGAGTTTATTTTTGTGTGTGGTGTCAGTTGGTGGTCGAATTTCAATTTTTTGCATGTAGCTGTCCAGACATTTGAACATCATTTGTTGAAGAGGCTATTTTTACTCCATTTATGCTTCTATATTCTTTGTCGAATATTAATTGACCATAGAGACATGGGTTTATTTCTGGGCTCTCTATTCTGTTCCATTGATCTATGTGTCTGTTCTTATGCCAGTACCAGACTGTTTTGATTACAGTGGCCTTATAATATAGTTTGATGTCAGGTGTTGTGATCCCTCCTACTTTGTCCTTCTTTCTCAAAATTGCTACAGCTATTCAGGGTCATTTATGATTCCATATAAATTTTTGAAATGTTTGTTCTATATCTGTGAAATATGTCATTGATATTTTAATAGGGATTGTGTTGCATCTATAAATTGCTTTGGGTAGTATGGACATTTTAATGATATTAATTTCTCCAATCTGTGAACATGGAATGTGCTTCCATTTATTTGTGTCTTCCTTAATTTCTTACTTCAGTATTGTATAGTTTTCTGAGTACAGGACTTTAACCTCCTTGGTTAAATTTTTTCCTAGGTACTTTATTTTTCTTGTTGCTGTAGTAAATGGGATTTTTCCCTGATTCTGATATTTCATTGTTGGCGTACAAAAATGCCTTCCATTTCTGAATATTGACTTTGTGTCCTGCTGTTTTGCCATCATTGGTAACTATTTGGAAACTAAAGTTCATATTACATAAAAAACAAACCAGTTATAATTGTATCAAAAATATGAAGTACATTGAGAAAAAATTGTCAAAATATAGGCAAGGCCAGAGCACTAAAAATTTCAAATCATGCAGAAGGAAATTAAAGAACATATAAATAAATTAAGCAATATATCATGTTTATTGATTAGAATATTAAATATTATTTGGGTATCAATTGCCTCAAAATTGATCTACAACTTAGTGTAATCCCAATAAAAAGTTCAAATTGAGAAGCTCGTTCTAATATTCAT
Source organism: Mormoops blainvillei (assembly GCA_004026545.1). Lineage (NCBI taxonomy): Eukaryota > Metazoa > Chordata > Mammalia > Chiroptera > Mormoopidae > Mormoops > Mormoops blainvillei. The sequence continues at coordinate 56,531 of PVJD01001542.1, read as the reverse complement.
ATAGAAATGCAAAGGATTTAAAAGAATCCAAAAAAAACTTTGAATAAAGAGGATTCTATCTAACTTTAAGAGTTATCGTGTATTCTTGACATAAAGATTGACGTATAGATCAATGAAAATGAATTGAGTCCAGAAATATACCTAAACTGGGATTCAATTAATTTTTGACAAAAGGGATACAGCATTTTAGTCCAGAAAGGGTAGTCTTTTCAACAAATAGTACTAGAAAAATTGGTCATCCATATTTCTTTTAATTGTCTATACCACTCACCACATGAAAAATAAACTTCATCTCATATATACATATCTGTGTATACATGTATCTCTCATATATATTATATATACACATTTTTCTCCTATTGGTTTGGTTTCTGTGGAAAACTCGAATATGTCTGTATTTATCAATTTTGGGGCTGTCTGCTAGATCATCTCTATAAACCTGTAACTATGCTATTATTTCTTCACATTAAAAAACACTTCTCTTGACTCTACTTTCACCTCCATCCCCTCCCTATATTTCCTACCCATTTGAAACAAAATTTCTGAAAGAGTTGCCCATTCTTACAGTCTCCAATTACCCTTTGATTTTCACTTAAATCCACTCTAGTTAGGCTTCCACATATATTACTGCATTGAAAGTGTTCTTGTCAAGGTCATGAGTAATTTTCACACTGGAAGATCCAAGAGTCATTTCTCATTTCTGTTTCTTCGTTAAATCAGAAGTATTTGACAGGAGTGTATTCCTTTCTCCTGGATACATTTTGCAAGTTAGGTTTCAGAACTGTATTTCCATATTTTTCTTTTACCCAGACTATTTATTTCTTCTGTGTCCTTTGCTATTTTTCCCTCTTAGTCCCAGGCTATTAATATTAGAGTTTCATAGTGCTCAGTCCATAGCATTCAGTCCATTGAATCATTTTAACTACCAAGCATTTACCAACTGTCAGGTGGCTAGGTATAGCTCAATCTTCTTCACTGTGGTTCCAGTTCACAGATCCAATTGTATAGTTGATATCACCTTTTAGATATTTAATGGACATCTATAATTTGACATGTCCAAACCTGTACCCTCGATCTCCCATACATTTGCCCCTTTGAGAGAAACTTCTGAATCAATTCAGGGTAAATACGTCATTTTAGTCAAAAAACCCCACAGTCACCTTTGACTTCAGTCTTTATTTTTGCACCACATTCAGTTCTTGAGGACATCCTTTTAACTACACTCTCAGGATATATGCAGAATTGGGCCTTTTCTCAATATTTCTATTATTAACCACACTAGGCATGCACTAATTTATTTTGATTGATTTAAAGAATTTATCTACATATTCCATGTGATAACTCTTTAATATTTTCATCAGAATTTGATTTATCTATACTCTGCCTATCTGTATTTACATATATAACTTTAATAGATTTAACAGTTTCTGTATTTTCAAGTTTTGCCTTTTGTGGCTTATTCAGGGATTAGCCCTGTATCTGATTTAATCAACGATATTTTTCCATTTTATTCTTTAGATTTAAAATGTTTGCTTTTCATAATTATGTCTATAAACCATTTAGAATAATTTTGTTTGTTTGGTGTGAAATAAAGATCCACTCACCCTCCAAAATAAAAAAATAAAGTCTTGAGCTGTTTTTTCTTAAAATGTTGTATTGTAATACCACTTGTAACTTCTTTGCTCAGACCCTCTAGAAAGCAAACTCTGGGCCAGGATTAAGGGGTAACACTTTTGTTGCAAGATGCAAACCGAGGTAATTAGGGTGAGGATAAAATGAAAGTGAGGTAAGCAAAGATGTAAAGTAATACCACATCAAACGTATTGTCATTTGATCAATGCTGCTCCCAATGAACTGCTAAGACACACAACTCCCTCCAGGCTGGTCTGACAAGGCTGCAATGTCAATTACCTTGGAATTATCCAAAGGAGAGAGGAGAGGAGAAAATATACCTGCTTGCCTGTTCTCTTTCTTTGATTGGCCCATTGGTCAATGCTCACACCACAGGGAGCTAACCCCCTGCCCCCACTCATATTTGGGTTACATCTCCAATCCCTCAGAAACTTCTCAGAAATCCATCTTTCATGCTCCACAGTAGGGCATATAATCCTAGTTCCAAAAAAAAAAAGCAGACTGGTGGGGAGAGGGTGCAATCAATCAATGGAGAGAAAAAAAAGAAAAATCAAAGAATTCTGAGAAGGCAAATAAGATTGATGTCAAATGCAGTAATAATTCAAGGCGCCCTATATGTTTGTATCTGTTTCTGAGCTCACTCTTCTATCTCGCTAGTCTATTTATCTGTCCCTGGAGCAGCATCAAACTGTTTAAATACCATAGCTTTACAATAAATTCTATGTCTGGTAAATCACAATAAACCTTATTTTTTTATGGGCCAATCTTTCACATACATTTTAATCAGTTTGTCAAGTTCCAGAAAAGTAAAACTATTTAATATTAATTGGTATTGCATCATATTAATGATTGGAAAGAATCATCACTTTTATGATACAGAATCTTTCCATCCTTGAACATAATGTTTCAGTTTTTTGTTTTTGTTGTTGTTGACATCTGGAATATTTAGGTTAGATTTATGCTTTATGGATTTTTATTGTTATTGAGAAGGTGATTTTTTAAATTCCATTTTTAGATTGCTTGTGCTGATATGTTAGACCACTATTGATTTGTGTAGGCTAATCTTTACCCAAGAAGCTTACTGAAACCTCATTATTCCTTCTATATTTTATACATAGTCTTTTGAATTTTCTGCCTAGAAAATCCTCTGTGAATAGCAGTTTGGACTCTGACTTTCAAATCTTTATGATTTCTTTACCTTTCCTTTAATTGTATTGTCTGAGACATTCAGCACAATGTTGAATAAACATAGTGATGGATATGTTTGCTTTGTTTTTGTATTTATTTGATCTGATAACTTCAATGTTCCACAATTAAGGATGATTTTGATAATATATCAGAGTAAAATAGTTTCCTTTTATTCTAGAGTACTAACAGTCTTATTTTCATGAATTTTTATTTTTATCAAATTATATTTCTGTTTTTGTTTGCATAATCAAATATTTCCCATTTGACCTCTTACTGTGGTGAATTACATTAAGTGATTTTGTAATATTTGAATGCATTTCCATAGGAACCCTATATTTTTATGTTGAATTAAGGAAAATATTTTTTGAGATTCAGTTCTGGAAAAATATGATTCCTTTGAATATTAATTATGTGCTTCTGTTACTCCATAAAAACTCATATAAACAAACATCCAGGCTTCTTATTTCATGCTGCCTGTTTCTTAACTACACTTTTATGCTGTCCACCCTTTATATTTCTATGACATCATTCTCAATATTTTGCTTATACCTGTCTCCAAGCTCACTAGCTTTTTTTCAGCTATGTCTAATTTGAATTTAAGTAATTCATACATTTTAAACGTTTAATGATTTTTTTATTGAAGCTCTGTTTGCTTTTCACATATGACTCTTATTTCTCATTATTTCATTATTATTTCTATCCATTTTTAGAGCTCTCTTAAACATCTAAACTTTTAATTGTATTAAAGCTCTCTATTTGCAAGATGCAAGCTGAGGTAATGTGGATGAGGAAAAAATGAAAGTTAGGGAGGAAAAGATGTAAACTATTCCACTATTAAGATACTTTTGGATAGCATTTCATTATTGATAGATCGCTGAGTTCAAAATCTCTTATTATGTTTGCTCTTTCTCCTTCTTGGTGGATGTTTTTCTTACATGGTTTATAATTTTATTGTAAGCTTTTCAATAGGGATTAATATTTTTCTTTGGGAGTTTCACATACTCTAGGTTTTAATGTATCTCTTCAGCATTATTTTGATTTATTCCTGGGAGGGATTTACAGGTGACATTGCTTCAAATTTGATGTAGTATTAACTGCTGACTTGAAATTTCTATGCCAGTGTCAATATCTTGAAAGTATTATGATTGCAGGCCCCATAGGCTGGAGATTTCAATTCATATGAAATCACTTTTTAAATTATTTATTCATTTTTATTTCTTGTGCAAATCCAAAGGCAGGGAGCCAGCATTGTTACTGCTTCTCTGGGCTAATGGGAGGTGTTTTCTAACTTGCTTTTCTTGGACCAAGTCAAACCTTTGAGGATTTCAGCATGCTGAAGTACTAAGTTACAACTATCTACATCCTAACACCTTAAGGACTCTGTGGCAACACTCAGACACCAGATCCTTCAACCTGTATGTAAACCTTATATGTCATCAGACTACCAAAGCCTCCATTCAAGCCCTTTACATTGTGTGAGTTCCCTCTTTGCCATTTCTTCTTTCTTTGCTATGTATTTAAAATCGCTGAGCTCCTAATTTATCCATCATTTCTCTGTGTTTATAGTTGGGAAGGAAACACTCCACTGTTGCCAAAAGCCCTAGTCTATTCATTGTCCCACAACTTTTCTGGCAATTTCCATACTTGAGCTCACTGTGTTCACATCATTTCTTAACCCTCATTTTATTTGCGAATGCTTCTTTCATTATTATATTCAAAATAGAGTATTTGTGCCAATAAGTATATATTAATCTCATAACTTTTAAAATTATGTATTTTCACTGTATAAGATATAAACTTCTTGAGAGAAAGGACATTGTCTCATGCTTCTACAGTTTTATCTCTTCTAATCAGGGTCACTTAATATTTACTTTTTGGTAATATAAACATGTAGAGAAAAAGGTTTTCAAACTTTTTAAAGTGTCAGATAATATCCTACAATATTACACATGTTATTAATTTAATCCATACATATAAAAAACTGGCATGACAGCCTTGAAACCCACAACATTCACACTGAGATCAGGCTCTTCCAATTGCAGTCATGCTCCCAACCAACCCTACTGGGTACAGCAGGGGTACTAGAGCCTGACCATTTCTGTCCAGCATGGGGCTCCTCTAATGGGCCATTTTTGCTCTGGGGCTCACTGATCAGAGTCTCTTCTTATATAATCCTCCCCGCAACAACTCCCCCAATGTTCTCATTTCCTACTATGGTGTCCCACAGTAATACATAACCAATAAATACTTATTAAATGTTTTAAATAAATGTGGAATTTTATAACTGTTGTAAAATATTTAGAAGTCTGGCCAATTAATGGAAATCAGTCCTATACTATTACAAGATGATCATTGTATTAGTTGAGGTACACTCTAAATTACTGTAACAAAGATATCTTAAAACACAGTAGATGAAACACAATAGAAGTTTATCTCTCTCACCAAAGGTAAAACCTTCAGGACTAAAGGGGCAGCCCTGCCATCTTAAAGACATGGCTTTAACTCCAGAGTCAAGACGATCTCTTCATTCCTTCATATCTCTAGCCAGCAATAAGGAGAAAAGTTTACAAGGCAGTACATACTCAATTGTTTTAATGGCAAGACATAGACATAGCATATATTATTTATTCTTTATTCCTCTGCCTAGAACGTTATGCCATGGGGCACACCTTGCTGAAGGAGAGGTTAAGACACACTCAGCTATATGGCCATGTATGTATCAGTTAAGTCTGTGCAAATAAATGAGGGTAGGTGTTAGAACAAGAGAATGGATATTGAACTCTTCTAACTAAAACTAAGTAAGAAATAACAGGTCAGATGCAAATTAGCAAACTATCTATTACTATATATTTCTTAATTTAAATATTTTATTGTTTATGGTATTACGGTTGTCCTATTTCTTCCTCCTTCCCCCACCCCCACCCAGCCCGACCCCTCCCATCATCAATCCCCACACCATTGTCCATGTCCACAGGTCATGCATAAATGACTGATTAATCCCTTCACCTTCTTGCACTGTTTTCCACCTCCCCTCTTACAGCTGTCAGTCTGTTCCACGCTTCTATATCTCTGATTCTATTTTCTAATTAGTTTATTTTGTTTATTAGATTCCACTTATAAGTGAGATCATACAGTATTTGACTTTCACCAACTGGCTTATTTTCACTTAGCATAACAGTTGCTAGATCCATCCACATTGTGGCAAAAAGTAAGAATTTGTTCTTTTGTACTGCTGTGTAATATACCATTGTGTAAATTTCAAACAGGTTTTTTATCCACTCATCTACTGATGGGCGCTTAGACTGCTTCCAGATCTTGACCATTGTAAATAATACTGCCATGAACATTAGGGTGCATGTATTATTTTGTGTTGGTGTTTCAGGATCCTTAGGATGTATTCCCAGCAGTGGAATCACTAGATCAAACACAGTTCCATTTTCAAATTTTTAAAGAGATTCCATGTTTTCCACATTGGCTGCACCAGTCTGCATTCCCACCACTACATTAGGGTTCCCTTTCCTCCACATCCTCGCCAGTACTTGTTGTTTGTTGATTTATTAACGATAGCCATTCTGACAGGTGTAAAGTGATATTTCATTGTGGTTTCAATTTACCTCTCTCTAATGGCTAGTGATGTTGAGCATTTTTTTTATGTCTATGGGCCATCTGTATGTCCTCCTTAGAGAAGTGTCTGTTTAGGTCCTTTGCCCATTTTTTAACTGAATTGCCTTCCTGGTGTTGAGTCATATAAGTTTTTTAAATATATTTTGGAGATTCAATCCTTGTCTGATGTATCACTGGCAGATATGTTCTCCCGTACAGTGGATTCCTTTTCATTGTGATGATGGTTTCTTTAGCAGTGCAGAAGCTTTTTTATTTGATGCAGTCCCATTTGGTTAGTTTTTCCTTTGTTTCCCTTGCGCTAGGAGATATGTTGGCAAAACTAGTGCTACACCAGATACCTGAAATTTTACTGCGCAAGTTTTCCTCAAGGATTTTTATGGTATCATGACTTATATTTAAGCCTTTTATCCATTTTGAGTTTATTCTGGTGCGTGGTACAGGTTGGTGGTCTAACTTTGTTTTTTTGCATTTATCGAAGAGACTGTCCTTACTCCATTGTATGCTCTTGCCTTCTTGTCAAATATTAGTCGACCGTAAAGGTGTGGGTTTACTTCTGGGCTCTCTGTTCTGTCCCATTGACCTAGGTGTCTGATCTTATGCCAGTGCCAGGCTGTTTTGACTGGCCTTATAGTATAGTTTGATGTCAGGTATTGTGACCTCTCCTACTTTGTTCTTCCTTCTCAAGGTTGCTGAGGTTACTCGGGGCCATTTTTGGTTCCATGTAAATTTTTGGAATATTTGTTCTAAATCTGTAAATTATGCCATTGGTATTTTAATAGGAATTGCACTGAATCTATAGATTGCTTTTGGTAGTATAGGCATTTTAATGATGTTAGTTCTTCCAATCCATGAATACAATATATTCTTCCACTTATTTATATCTTCCTCAATTTATTTCTTAGGTGCCCTATAGTTTCCTGAGTACAGGTCTTTCATATCCTTTGTTAAATTTATTCCTTGGTAACTTATTTTTTGTCATAATAGTAAATTTTTTTTTTAGTTTATCTTTTGCACATTTCATTATTGGTGTACAAAATGCTATCTGCTTCTGAGTACTGACCTGTATCCTGCTACTTTGCCAAATTCAGTTATTAGATCTAGTAGTTTTTCTGGTGGGGCCTATAGAGTCTTCTATGTACAATACCACGTTGTCTGCAAATAGTGACAGTTCTACTCCCTACTTTCCAATGTGAGTGCCTTTTATTTTTTCTTCTTGTTTGATTGTAACTAAGACTTCCAGTACTTTGTTGAATAATAGTGATAAAAGTGAATATCTTTGTCTTTCTTGGTCTTCATCCTAAGGGAAATGTTTTTAGCTTTTGTCCACTGAGCATGATGTTGGCTGCAGGTTCTTTGTACATGGCCTTTATTATGTTGAGGTATGCTCCTTTTAATCCCATTTTCTGAGTGCTTTTATTATAAATAGTGCTGGGTTTTATCAAGTGCTTTTTCACATTCTGTTTCTATAATCATGTGATTTTTATCTTTCATTATGTTTATGTGATGTATCGTTTATTCATTTGTGAATATTGTACCAACTTTGTATCCCCAGGATAAATCCCACTTGGTCATGGTCCATGATCTTTTTACTGCATTGCTGAACCTGATTTGCTAATTTTTTTTTTTTTTTGAGTATTTTAGCATCTATGTTCATTAGGGATCTTGGCCTAGAGTTTTCTTTCTACTGTGTCTTTTTCTGTTTTTGGAATTAGGGCAGGCCTTGTAAAAAGAGCTTCCCTCTTCTTGACTTTTTAAAAATAGTTTAAGAAGGCTGGTGCTAGTTCATCTTTGAATGATTGGTAAAATTTACCTTTGAAACCATCGGGTCCAAGACATTTGTTTGCTGGGAATTTTTTGATTACTGCTTCAATTTCATTAGTTGTTATTGATATATTAAGATTTTCTACTTCTTCCTAATTCAGTTTTGGAAGGCTGTATGTTTGCAGGAATTTATCCATTTTACCCAGGTTGTCCAATCTCTTGGTATATGGTTATTCACAGTAATCTCTTACAATCCTTTGTATTTCTGTGGTATCAGTTGTTACTTCTTCTCTTTCAATTCTGATTTTATTGATTTGGGTTCCTGCTCTCTTTTTTTATTGATAACTCTGGTTAAAGATTTGTTGGTTTTATTTATCTTTTCAAAAACCAGCTCCTGGATTCATTGATCTTCTTAATTGTAATGTTAGTCTTTATGTCATTTATTTCTGCTCTGATCTTGATTATTTCCTCTCTTCTACTCATTGTGGGCTTTGTTGTTGTTGTTTTTCTAGTTCTTTTAGGTGTGGAGTTAGATCGTTTATTTGAAATTTTAGTATCTTCTTTAGGTGAGTCTCTTATGCTATGAATTTCCATCTCAGGACTGTTTTCTCTGTGACCCATAGGTTTTGGGTTGTTTTGTGTTCATTTTCATACTTTTCCAGGTAATTTTTGATTTCTTCCTTGATCTCATTGATAAATCATTCATTATTTAATAGCATGTTATTTCACCTCCATGTACAGTTGGACATTAGTAATTGTTGGCTTTAGATCTTGTCAAACTCTGTACTTGTCACATTTTTGATGAGAAAAAAATGTTTCAGCATTTGGTGCTTGCTTGAGACTCATTGGACTTGCTAGAACTTGTATGAGTTACTATACTGTCCTACAAGAGAAAATGCTTCATCGTTCACTACTCATTGGTTTCTGCACTTGTCATGAGTCCCAGAACAAATTAACAATGAGTACCAAGGTATCACCGTGTTTGAATGTTTTTAAGTTTTCTTTATTAAGGTTGATTTCTAGTTTCAAGCCATTGTGATCCAAGAAAATGCTTAATATGATTTCATTTTTCTTAAATTTATTAAGATTTATTTTTTGTCCTCCCATGTGGTCTATCTCTGATCCGTGTGACTTGAGAAGAATATATGTTCTATTGCTTTGGGATGAAATTTTCTGTAAATATCTCTTAAATCCATTTGATCTAGTGTGTTGTTTAAGGTAGCTGCTTCCTTGTTTATTTTTTTATTTACAAAATCTCTCCATTGGTGACAGTGAGGTATTAAAACCCCCTAAAATGATTGTATTGCTGTCAATCTCTTTCTTAAAGACCTCCAAGATTTTCTGTTTATGTTTAGGTACTCCTATATTGGGTACATATATATTCACAAGAGTTATATCCTCACGTTGGCTTCATACCTTTAATGTTATGTAGAGGCCTTCTTTGTCTCCTGGTATGACCTTATTTTTTAGTCTTTTTTGTCAGATAGAAGTATTGCTACTCTAGCTCTTTTCTGTCTCCTTTTTCAGGGAATGTTTTCAGTTTCAGCCTATATAAATCTTTTGTACTGTTGTGGGTCTCTTGTAGACAGCATACATATGGATCATGGTTTCTTATCCATTTGGCTACTATATGTCTTCTGATTGGAGCATATCATCCATTTACTTTTAAGGTTATTATCGATGGGTACTTATTCATTGTCATTTTTATCCTTTGTACTTATGTCCCTGTCTTTCTCTATTTCTTCTAAACGCAGTGCCTTTAACATCGTTTGCAATGCTGATTTGGTGGGAATGAACCCCTTTAGGCTTTCTTGTCTGGGAAGTTCTTTATTTTGCCTTCAATTTTAAAAGATAGTCTTGCTAGATAGAGTAGTCTTGGTTACAGGTCCTTATTTTCATTACATTGAATACTTCATGACAATTCCTCTGACCTGAAGAGGTCTTTTTTTTGTTTGTTTGTTTGTTTTTTTAAGAAAACAGCTGACAGCCTTATTGGAATTCCCTTGTAATTAACTAGCTGTTTCTCTCTTGTTTCTTTAAATTTTTTTTTTTTTGGTCTTTAAATTTTGCCATTTTTACTATGGTTTGTCTTCGTGTGGGTCTCTTTGGGTTCATCTTGATTGGGACTCACTGGGCTTCCTCAGCTTGTGCGACTTTTTCTTTCACCAGGTTAGGGAAGTTTCATGATTTCCTCAAACAGCTTTTATGTCTCTTTCTCACTTTCTTCTCTTCTGGTATCCTATGATGTGAATATTGCTAAATTTCATGTTGTCCCAAAGCTCCCTTAAACTATCTTCATTTTTAAATCATTTTTTTTTCTTTTTGTTCTTCTGACTGCATACTTTTTTCCACCTCATCTTCCAAGTCACTGATTCAATCCTCTGCTTCACCTAGCCTTCCTTCTAGTGTATTTTTCCTTCTAGTGTATTTCCTTCTAGTGTATTTTTCATTTCAGGTATTGCATTCTTCATTTCCAGCTGGCTCTTATTCATAGTTTCCATGTCCTTTTTTATGCTAATGTAGTTTCCACTAAGTTCCTTGTTGTTCTCACTAAGTTCTTTGAGCATCTTCATAGCCATTACTTTGAAGACTATGTCTTATAACTTGCTTGCCTCAATTTCATTTAGCTGTTCTTCTGGGGCTTCCTCCTTCTTTTTTTGGAGGTTGTTTCTTTGTCTCCCCATTTTAGCTGTCTCTTTTTGTTTGCTTCTGTGTATTAAGTATATATTCTTTGATTTCCTGTCTTTGTGGGGTGGCCTTATGGTTGAACTCCTGTGGAACCCAGTGGTACAGTATCTATGATCTCCTGAGCTGGATGCTCTAGGATTATCTCTTGTGTGCATTATATGGGCTCTCCTGTTGTGTTTCTTGATTGTTCTTGGTCCATTCATTGGTGAGATATCCCCTCTAGCTGGCTGGCTGAGAGGCTCAAACCTTACCACATCTTTTATACTGTTATAAAGGTGCTGCCATAACAAAACAAACAACACACACACACACACACACACAAAACCAACAAAAGCAACCCCCCCCCCAACAACAGCAGTAAAATCAAACACAAAGTATTGAAGAATAATAAAAGTGGAAAGAGAAATAGAATAGTAAAAGAAAGACCAAAGGAAAAGAAAGTGATTATGAGAGAAGAAAAGGCAAAGAAATAATAAGGGTAAGGAATAGAAAGAGGAAAATAAGAGAAAGAATAACAAAAATAAGAAAAGGAAGGAAGGCAAAATATAGTAAGAAAAAACAAGGGTAAAATAAGATATATTAAAGAAAAAATAGATATATTAAGCAAAAATAGAAAAAGAAAAATATGGCTACAAAAAAGAAAAAAGAACAAAAATAATGAAAAAAGAACACAGTGTAATTTGTCTCAGAAGAGTTTAGTGCCTGTCTGCTGGGTTCTCCCTTTGGATATGGCTCTGATGTGATCTGAGGCTGGTGTATGCCAGCGTCAGGTGCTGTCCACATCTAGCCCTCAGTAGCCTATTCAAATCTATAAGCAATTAACAGTTTCTGGCTGTCTTCTCTGGGCTTAACTGAACACAGGGTGGGCCAAGCTATGCTGCTAGGCTGGCTTCCATCAACACTGGGCACAGGGGTGGGTCAGCAAATGCCCCAAAGCACCACAGGATGCACGTCTGCTGCCTCTGCCTGCCAGCCTGCTGTCAACCTTAGGCTAGTTGCTGACGCAACTGTTTCTGAGAGGGCTTCTGGTAGAGTCCAGGTGATGGGACCCCTGGATCTCCCTTGGGAGGTGCCATTCAGACTTCAGGGAGGAGGATGTATGTGTTCCCCTGCCCCAACCCACACCTCTGACTCTGTCCTGGATTTTTTCCCTGAACTCCATAGGGCAGATACCCTAATAGGCAAGTGAGCGGGGCCTCTAGAGCCCAGATTTTGGGCCCGTGGGAAACCAACAGAGTGTTTCTATGGCTCCCCAGTGTGGGGGAAGTGCCAGCCTGGTGCCAGGGAAAGTGTGTGGAATGCCTGTGCCCTAAGCCAGCCTCTGACTGAGTTTCTAACTGTGTCCGCCTGAGTTGGTGCCTCCTCATCAGCAGGGTTGGGGGAAAAGAAAGAAAAAAAAAAGGTATGCATGGTGGGGCAAACAGCATTCCTGAGGTTGGGGAGAGTGATATCCCACAGGGTGGGGTAATTGCTTTTCTTCTGAGAGGGTCTTGCTCTTCTCAGGAAAGATGGTTATTGCAGTACTGAGGTATTTCCCGGCACAGATCTCCCAGCAACCACTCCCCTACCTCTCTCCCCACTGCCTCCCATTCCAAACTCTGCTCCAGCAACTCCAGCTGCCCTCCCTTTGCTCAGCCCAAGGTGATTGGCTGCGAAGGAAAAACCTATGCTTTGGCCCCTTTAAAAAAAACAGTGGCTTTGTCTCTAGCCGGCCCTGTCTCTTCCCCGCAGACAAAAACCCCTGTGGCCTTTCACTAGGGGACGCTATGTGGGCAGCCAATCCTGGCACTGGCGCTGTGTGCTTGGGAGCCTAGTCTGCATTCCAGGCTTCACTCTGCTCAGGGTAAAGCCCCCTCGGCCATGCCGCGACCGCAGCCTGCTGTCCATGGGAGCAGGGGCACCCCCCTTTCTCTTCCCCACCTTTCCTACCGTTCCTGATTTGGTTTCTGTCCCTTCTTGGTTAAGTCTCTTTTTTCAGGTAATATTTGATTGTCTATTTTGGGTGGCTGTTCCCCTCTTTATTTTTATTTCCAGTTTGGTTCTAGGAGAATGTGCAAGAGAGAGCCTCCTACTTTGCCACCATCTTGCCTCTCCTCTACTTAATAGAAATATAACACCAATTTTCAAAGGATTCTCTAAAATCAATTAATTTTCTCCAGTGGAAGATTCAAATAAAGACTATATTATATGATTTTATGATTCTATTTTAATTCTGGTGCCATGTAAGATGTATACAATAGGCAGATAGATTACTTTCATCTTTCTACACTGTAAACTCCATGAGTGTAAGGACAATGTCTATATTGAAATTTATTCTATGACAGCACTTAGAAAAATACATACTAGATAGTAGGCTGCTGATAGATAAATATATATTTATTGAATAAGTGAATAATGACTATTAAAAGTTATGGACTTGAAGCTAAAATTACTAGAAAATATACCTGTTTCAGTAAGAGGAATTTTAAATAGACACTCAACTCTTAAAATGCTCAGATTTTGTAGTGCAAAATATTTTGCTACATCTGCAAGAGTAGTGCACAAACATGAAACACAAATATATGTTTAGTGTATTTTTTTTCCATTTCTCAAAGCTGATAGTGGTTCTTTCTCTCCTGAAGTCACAGAAATGATAAATCTTGGTGTTTTTTTTTTCAAATTCAAAGTGACTGTAAACTCATTGTAACACATTACTATCCCCCACTTGACATGGAGTCTTTGTTCAGCTCATAAATTCAAACAGTTACCATGTAAATTAAAAGTAGTTGGAAACTAAATAACTTAAAATAATGCCATATTCCTGGAGGTGAATATTTTTAACCTTTTCCATATATCTCAATTTCTGGTAATTAATATTCTCCCCATTTCTCAGGCTTACAGTGAGGATTGGGTGATAGAAAATAAACATTCTCAATTATATATTCTCCCCTCCCCTCCACACCCTCCCCCACTCTCACCCTCTCACTCACACACATGTACATACATATACATACCCTGTCTCTCTTTCTCTCCCTCTCTCTCCCTCCTCTCTTTTCCTCATCGTCTCCTTACCCCTACCAAATCCCTTCCATTTATCCTATTTGTATGCTCTTTCCAAATCTTCCCCTGAACTATTACCAATATGTTTCTTTATTTGTCAAGCCTGAATTATTCAAGTACACTTTATCCTAAATATAGTAACTGGATATGAAAGCTGTAGATTCACACGGAGAAGTGAGGAGAAAAATCAAATAGTGATCATGGGAAATAATACTTTCCTACATTTAATAACTAATAAAAATATCCAGGTACAACCTTCTTGGTAAACAATTTTCTCTTTATGTTTCTTCTACCTTTTTCATATATCCCATTTGTTTTGATAGGTTTTTAAAGAATACATAGTTAAATTTTTATCAAGCATATTCTAGTATATCATACATTTATATTAATACATGTGTTATTATTGTATCATCTATAACTCACTGGTTCTGTTATTCTGATAGATGAAAAACAGCTCTATGATATTTTTTGAAACATGCATTCTCTACACAAGTAATAATATAGACTCAGATATATCCTGAAGGAACAATTTTGATTTTTATAGCAGAATCTATTTAAGATTTTTTAAAATGATTTGTCTCTTCCAGAATAGAATATTTTGCTCATATGTCAGTGAAACAGAATAGTTATTGTAGAGGTCTCTCATGAAAAGCTAGGGGCATACTTTGATGTCAGTAGCATTTTGAGAAGGAGATGAAATCAGAGAGCAGAACGTATCATTCCACAACAGATTGAGAGGCTACCTATGGCCTAGTGAGTAGAAAAATTGGTTATGTCATTTCATGTGCACCACTGATGTCCCAAGTCACTGTTCAAAGAGCCCCCATTTTTCACTATACTAATTTGACTCCTACACGTATTTAACATTACCCCATAGAAACCAACACTTTACTTTTGTCAGATTTGACCCATTAATTTGATAAGTGCATATATATCAATGGGAGGGAGCATCACGTATATCACCAAAATGTGTTCTCAAATATAATATGCAAGAATATCTTATATCTAAAAGCAACATCTTGCTGCCTGTCCTTGTCCTTTATGTTCCACATCTATGAAATCTGTGCGGAACTTAGTTTTATACACCCAGATGCCAAATAGCTCATGACACCTTAGGTAAATTAGGTGATTTTCCTGAGCCCAATCCTTCCTCTGTAATGTGAGGGAGTTAGACTAAACGATTGTTAGGATTCTTCCAGCTGTTCCTTTCCTTTAAAAGAAACCCCTGTACCAAGGGCCATGAAACATGTCACATGAGACATAATAATTCTTGAAGCTGGAAACATGGCTGGTGAATGAAGATTGAAAACATATTCTTCTCTGATTTATAATCCTCCCAAAGTCTAGAATCGTAATTGCATGCAGTATTGCAGAGAAGCACAGAAAAGGCAAAGCTTCACAGACATATCCTACAATGTGGGAAGGGGGGTCAGCCAATAGCCCCTCCCTCTGGAATACTTCAAGGCCAGTGATCAACCTCATCCCATCCCTCCTATATAATTTTGATTAAAATGTCCTACCAATATATTTCCAAACCACCTGTCATTTGATCTTAGCATTAGTCATACTATAATGCTGTATTTTTCCATTGTTTATTATGGTAAAATAAACAAAATTTATTACCTTAACTATTTTAAAGTGTACAGTTCAGTGATATTAAATTCATTTATAATGGGCAACAATCACCACCATCCATCTCAATAACTCTTTTCATCTGGAAAACTTAAATTGTATACCCATTAAACAATAACTTCCCATGGTCTCTCTCCACTGTCTTTGACAACAACCATTGTACATTCCCTCTGTGAATTTGACTACTCTAAGAACCTCATATCGGTGGAAATCATACAGCATTTTTTTTGTATGTGTGACTGGCTTATTTCACTTAGCATAATGTCCTCAAGGTTCATCCATGTTACAACATATTGCAGAATTTCCTTCCTTTTTAAGGCTGAATAATATTCCACTGTATATTTATATCACATTTTCCTTATCCATTTATCTGTTGATGGATACTTGGGTTGTTTCCACATTTTAACTGTTGTGAATAAGGCTGTTATGAACTTCAATGTGCAAATATCAGTCTGAGTTTCAATTATTTTGGATATATACCCAGAAGTAGAATTGCTGAGTCAAATGGTAATTCTTTGTTTAATTTTCTGAGGAAATGCCATCCTGTTTTCTACAGTAGCTGCACCATTGTATCAACAGTCCACAGGGTTCCAGATTTTCTACATCATTACCAGTACTTGCTATTTTCTGTTTTTTGACAGTAACCATCCTAATGGGTATGAGGTAGTGTGTCATTAAGCTTTGATTTGCATTTCTCTAGTGATTAGTGATGTGGAGCATCTTTTTATGTGTTTATAGGCCATTTATGTATCTTCTTTAGAGAAATGTCTTTTCAGTCCTTTGCCTGATTGGAATTGGGTTGTTGTTGTTGTTGAATTCTGGGAGTTCTCTATATAATCTAGATATTAAACCTTTATCGAATATATAATTTACAAATATTTTCTCCCATTCTGGGGTTACCTTATTCTATTGATGTTGTTTTTTCAATGAATATTTAATTTTTTTTTCATGAAGGGTAATTTGTCCATTTTTTCTTTTGTTGCCTCTGGCTTTGGTATCAGAATGATACTGGTCTCACAAAGTGAATTTGGAAGTGTTCCCTCTTATTCTAACTTTTTGAAGCACATAAGAAGTATTTATATTAATTCATTCTTAAATGTTTGCTACAATTCACCTGTGAAACCACGTGGTCCTAAGCTTTATTCTGTTGGGGGATTTTTGATTACTAACTCATTCTCTTGTTATTGGTCTGTTCCTGCTTTCTGTTTGTTCTTGATTCAGTCTTGGTAAGTTGTATGCTTCTAAAAATTTATTTATTTCTTCTAGGTTGTCAAAACCTTTGGCATTTAATTGGTCACATTAGCCTATTAGGATCTTTTTATTTCTGCAGCATTAGTTGTAATTTCTCCTCTTTCATTCTGATTTTTTTCATTTCTGGTTTTATTTATTTGCCTCTCCTCCCTTTTTTGCTTGGTTATTCTACGTAAGAATTTGTCAGTGTTGTTTATCTTCTCAAAAAACAACTCTTACTTTTATTGATTATTTTTCTATTGTTTTCTATTCTCTCATTTATTTTTGCTCTAATCTTTATTATTTTCTTCCTACTGCTAATTTGAGCTAGTTTGTTCTTCCTTTTCTAATTCCTTGAAGTATGGAAGATTTGTCTCCTTTATTTAATGTAGGTATCTACTACTATAAATTTCTCTCCTACTACTGCTTTTGCTGTACCCCACAGTTTGGTATATTGTATTTAATTTTTATTTGATTCAAGATATTTTCTAATTTTTTAAATTTCTTTTTAATTGAATTATTGGAGTGATATTGGTTAATAAAATTTATAGGCTTTAGGTTTACAATTCTATAACACATCATCTGTATATTGTATTTGTTCACCACCCCAAGTCAAGTCTCCTTCTTTGACCCAAAGGTTGTTAAGAGCATGTTGCTTGATTTCCTGTTTTCTGTTTATTATTATTTCTAGTTTTATTTTCTTGAGGTTGAAAAAGATTTGGAATTATTTAAATATTTTAAATTTGTTAAAACTTGTTTTGTCACCCAGCATATTATCTGTCCTAAAGAATATTCCATGTGTACTTCAGAAGAATGTGTTTTCATTCTCCTGTTGGTAGGTGGAACGTTCTTTACATATTTCTTAGATCCATTTGATCTATAGTGTTGTTCAAGTCTATTGATTTCCTTCTTGATATTCTGTCTGGGTAACATATGCATTATTTAAAGTGGAATAGTGAAGTCTCTCTCTTATCATTACTGCATTGCTCTCTATTTCTCTCATGATTTTTCAATATCTTTTACATATTTTAATGCTCTAATGTTGGTTGCATATGTGCTTATAATTGTTATGTCATCCAGGTGAATACTCTTTTATCATTATGCAAAGACCATCTGTGTCTCTTGTTAACTGTTTTTAATTTAAACTCTATTTTGTTTTGCATTTACAACAGCATGGATGAACCTGGAGGACATTATTCTAGGTTAAATAAGCCAGACACAGAAAGACAAATACTACATGATACTACTTGTATAAGCAATCTAAAATAGTGAAATTCATAGAATCAAAAAGTAGAATGATGATTGCCAGGAGACGGGAGGAAAGAGGAATAAGGAGATATTAGTTATATAGTAGAAAGTTTCAGTTATGTAAGGACAAATAAGTCCTAGAAATCTACTATAAAGCAGAGCTCCTATAGTATACAATATTGTATTCTTAAAAAATTGCTAAGCAGGTAAATCTTATGCTACAGTCACAATTAATAGTAATAAAAATAACAGAGTGGGAAGAAACTTTGGAAGTAATAGCTATATTATGGCATAGATAATGATGATGGTTACACAGATTTGTACTTATCTCCAAATTCATTGAGTTGTGTACATTAAATATGTATAATGTTTTGTATGCCCATCATATCTCAATAAAGTGGTTTAAAGTTTTTAATAAACAAATAAAATAAAACTTTAAAATGATGTGGAAGATACATATGTTACCACCCTCAGGGAGTAGGTATAGCTAGCTAGCTTTCGTGTAGATAAATACTGTTCTCAATGGTACTAGCAGCAGGGATTCCTGCAGAGGGTGGTAAGGAGTTAGAGATGACCTCAAATACTCCTGGTTCCATATTAACTTTTATTGTTTTTTGTTTTGTTTTCCCCAGAGGGGCCTAAAAATGAACTACATTTCAAGAGTCCCACATGAAAAATTTCCAGCCAGTATCCAGTATGGTGAAGTCTGAAGCAGCCTGATTTGCAGCGCTGATGGGAAAGGTAATCCCAGGATCGCCCAGACTAACAGGAAAGCATCTATGAAAGCATGGTACCCAATAGTCATTTATAAAGCAAAACTACATAAGAGAACACTGGAGGTAAAAGATAGCTCTCAACAGGGCACATATCTTAAAATCATGGAATGCGAGATCTAAAAGGGGCCTGTAGTTTACTAAGAAATGCCTCACAGTTGGATGCAGTCCACAAGGCATCATAGGTAGATTCATCATCCTACCATCATGCTATCTCCAAACCAAACTAACCGTTTATATATATTGGGCATTTCATTTATTTGCTGCCTGCATTATCCTACAACATTCTTGTGTTTTTTATGCATTACCAATTAATTTCATAGTTAATAAAATTAAGGGACTTGTAAGTAATGGAAATTACAAAATTTCCAAGATACCATGCCAATTTGTGTGAGAATGAGATCGAATTTTTGTGCCCTTTTCAGTACAGTACTTTGTCCTGTTAATTTTCCATCAAGTCAAGGACAAAATAATGTATTTTGAATTTTTTGCTTAGCAGTCAGACCTATGCTTGGAGTAGAAAATACAATATTTATAGTTTCTGGAATTAACAAATGATATACCTATCTTTTATTTCTAGTCAAGTAGTTTATTTTCCTGGGAGAATTCTAAAGTCAAATTATATCTAAAATATTATTAACTTACTGGTTGTTCTAAAAAATAAGTTCTTAAGCAATTTGACACAAAGCGTGTTTTCATGACAGAGTGCTGCCCCCCGACCCAACGTGGTTACCTACTCGAATTCCTGGTGCCCACAGGCTAAAATGCATAATCCAGTTTCTCTTGAGTCCAGGTTTTTATTGTGCCATGTGTCACCAAAATTGGGTATTTTAATCTCTAACAACTCAGGCCATTAAATAAAATTCTGAATGTTTTTCTTTCTTTTTTCCCTACATAAGCCCTTCCTTTACCATTGTTAGTTTGTCACTCTTCTAGCAGTAGACTCCTTTCAGTTTTTCTTTCTTCCATCACAAAAATCAAAGAAAGTATTTCTTGCTAAGCTGAATTTCTTCAAACATTGGGATGGTCCACATGTATTCCCTCTTTCATTCTAACCGTGGATGTAAAATTTACATCTTTTTCTTATTATTTGTCAAAAATTAATCCAAATTGGAAATATCAAATATGTTTGCGGAGAAAATTATAAAATTGAAGTAATAGCTTGGATAGTGTAAATCATTTCAAATTTATGGTCATGTTACATTTAATGAGCTGCATAAATGTGTACCTAATTTGAATTTGGAAGTAAAACTACTTCACTAATTCTTTCTTTAATTACAGGGACTTACTGATTTTCTTTTTAGACTACATAATAAACCCATTAATCACAGTTCCTGTTACAGTATTTTTTCAAATATGCTGGCTGTTTACTATCTTTTAAACCATTAAATTGACTTAAGATAATAAAGAGAGGGATATCAAAGGTATCAGGTGCTGAAAATAGTCATAAAATTTCCTCCTTTCATTGTACCTATAAACCATTCCAAATTTCTACAATTGTCTAAAAGAGATCAGCCTCAGTCCCTGAAACTGGCTTTTTTATCTTAGTATCCATGAAGTGCCCATTCATTTAAGGAAGATTAATTAAATAATGTAAACTTTTTCCCCGTTTATGGAAGAGAACGAGAAGTATAAGAAGTTAATAGCAAGATGGCCTTACTGGAAATTAATGGAAACAGTAACCTTTACCTAGAAAAGATACCTTTCATATTATAGACAGGAAAAAGAAAAAGCTGCCTGTTTCATGATGGTTACTATATATTACACTTACAAATTTACAAAATGTCATAGAACATGGAAATTATATTTAAATGGTAATTTTAGAGATAAAACTGGCATTTATATAATTGCAAAATACAGAAAATTCACTATTGGAGAATTGTGTAAGGTGATTAGTATGAAAGTCAATGTAAAATAACAAATAGCTCCCTGTAGTCCAGCAAATCAATTGGACATATAATTGTAAACAAGCATATTATTCATAAGAATAACAAAATTATAAAATATATAAGAATAGCATAACAAGAAGTTTATAAAACTTTTATAAAAACATGTATTATGACTAAAGAGTATGGGGAATTGTCTGAATATGTGAAAAGAGAAAAACACTCATGAATTAGAAGACTTGATGTATAAAAGATTTTAATTTTTTCAAAATAATCTGGGAATGCAATGCAATTCAATTCCAAAACTTCAGAAAGAATTTTTCATGAACTTGCAAAGCTAACTCAAAAATATATACAGAATACTAAATGTAAAATCTAGTCAAGAAGATTTTGGAAAAAAGCAGTAAAGCAATGCTCACTGTATGAGATATGAAAATATATCATAAATCTATGTGTGACAAGAGTGAGTAATATTTGTGCAGAAATAGACAAGCGTATCACTGAACCAAAATAAGTATTCATAAGTAGATACATTCCATCTACATATACGAGGTCTGTCTGGAAGAAGTTCAGACGTTGTTAATATAATGAGAATAATTTGCACAACATCAATGTAACCTGGCAGCCAAGGAGAGTGGACTGGAATGCACATGCATGAACAATGATGACTTCACTGTACTAGTCAGTGGGGGCAGCAGATGCTGTTGATTGAGCGTGTGTACTGGTGATCACCTCATTCAAAATGACTGAGTAGTACAGCAAATCTGCAACAAATTTTGCATTAAGCTTGAACATTCCTCCACAAAAATTATTTGGATGAATCAGAAGACCACAACTATGGGCAATTGGTGATTGGCAGCTGTATCATGACAACATGTCTGCTCATACATCACATGTAGTGAAGAGTTTTTCAGAGAAACATCAAATCACCTGGGTAACTCAGCCCCTCTACAGCCCAGATTTGGTGCCCTGTGAATTCTGGCTTTTCCCAAAACTAAAATCACCTTTGAAAGGGAAGAGATTTCAGACCATCAGTGAGATTCAGGAAGATACGACAGGGCAGCTGATGGCAATTGGGAGAACTATGTGAGGTCTCAACATGCCTACTTTGAAGGAGACTGAAGTGTCATTGTCTTATGTACAATGTTTCTTGTATCTTCTTCAATAAATGCCTCTATTTTTCATAATACATGGTTGGGTACTTTCTGGATAGACCTCATATACATACTTATATGTATATATAAATTTGGAATATGAAATGATGACATTACAAATTACTAAAGAAGAATGACCCAGTCAATGAAGAGTGTTAGACAATTGACTCTTTGGTGTGAGACCAAGATAAAATTTTATGGGGAGTTTTTTTCTGAAGACAAAACTAAATTCCAGCTAGACCTCAATGTAAAAATAAAGTCAAAACAAATCAGGAAAATAAAACTATAAAAATATTATCAATAAAATATGGAATGTCCAGAACATGAAATCTTTAATGAAAGCTTGATACATTTATTTTATTCTTAATTATCCCTAATCAATCTGATACATTTGCTGGCATCATAGATAGAGAGCAAGCTGACGGCTGTAGGGGGTAGGGGCCTGGGAAGGGGCTGTAGGGATTGAGCAAAAAAGAAAAAGAAAGAGAAAAATGTCATGGACACAGACAATGGTGTGGTGATTGCTGGGGAGGAGGGGTAAAGGGAGGTAGACGAGGGTATAAAGGAGGGTGTAGAGGGGTATAGGGAGATATCATATGGTGATGGACGGAGACTTGACTTGGGGTGGGAAATGCACAATACAGTGTACAGGTGATGTGCTGTAGAATCGTGCACCTGAAACCTGTATAATTTTGTTATCTAGTGTTATCCCAATAAATTCAATAAAAGGAAAACAGTATATAAACATTTTGTAACAAAATATGCCATAAATAAAATTAAAATACAAGGAACAAGCTGGGAGAGAATATTTATAACATATAAAACAGAGGTAAAATATTGCAAATATATAAAATACATTTATATTGGTGAATTATATATAAAAGATATATAAGTAACAAACATGTTAAACAACACAGCAGAAAATATGGGAAATTTTGTAAGGAAAATAAGGAATTATAAAAACATCAAAAATAAATTTCAACCTAACTAATTACTAAGGGAATACAAGAACAATGAAAAGTATTAACTCAGAAATAAATTAACATTTGTAAAAATGGATAGTAAGTGAACTGTGGAAATAAACCCACATTATATGATGCCATACAGCAGCCTTTAAGGGTGAGGTGGTTGTACACTTACAGACATAAAAAGATTTCAAGGGGAAATAATTTAATCTAAAATCAGACAGATTCAATATATTCTGGGTTAATTTTTTTTTCTACTATGTTATATTGGAAGGATGAGCAAACAAATGCAGGAGCTCAGAGGATGGATTTTTACTCTAGAGGACTGCAGAAGATACAATCCAACAGGCCATTGCTAAGATTTGAGTGAATATTTGACAGACAGAAAAATGGTGAATAGGACATCTAGTAATAGGCCACACTCTGAATCCAAACTCCTTATGATTGCTTTCTTAATCTTCCCTGTCAATCCTGCTAGCTCATCCATAATCAATCCCAACCACCATCTTCTCTCAGGTTAATGCTCTTTCATGCCTTCTTGCTTGAACCAATCTATTTCTCTCTATTTAATATACCCTTCCATTTCTTCCTTCCTATTTGCCTGGTTAATTCTCTCTTCTACTTATCTAAGGCTTTCTTCATAAAACTTTTCCTGACCCCCATCAACTCTCTCTGAGCTTTCTTAGTTCCTCATGCTTCTTTTTCCATAGACTTTATTCTACTGTTTGAGATCCAAATAAAAATGGATTAAAGAGATTAATTTTTTTAAATAAAATCAATAAAATATTGGTAATAAAAATTAAACACACCACCATGCACATAGTAGAAACAAATCTAGAAAGTGAAATATTAATGAAAGAATTTGAACAATTCTCTAAAACTCATGTTAATTATGCAAGTGATGTCATGTCAGGGTTAATACAGGAACATTATTTATCACTTCCCACTTGAACTAACTACACATTTTATAGCAGACACACATAGTTGTAAAGATTATTTTTCTTCTCTTCTGGAAATCCTGGTAGACTGCAGATGTTTCTTCTTGTACATTTACAAATGTAAAAAAAAGTAAGAAGCCCTGGCTGGTGTGGCTCAGAGGATTGAGTGCCAGCCTGTCAACTAACAGGTCACCGGTTCAAATCCCAGTTTGGGCACATGCCTGGATGGCAGGTCAGGTCCCTGGTTGGGGGTGTGTGAGAGGCAACTGATCTATGTATCTCTCATGCATTGATGTTTCTCCCCCACTCTTTCTCCCTCCCTTCCCCTTCTCTAAAAATAAACAAAATCTTTTTTAAAAAAGTATGGAAATTTATAAGGTAAAACTTATGGATTTGCAATGTCAAACACAATTTTAAAAATACTGACATTTTCTCTTGGGCATTAGACTGCAACATTAAGGACAGAAATGTCCCAAAAGTTTAAAACAATGACAAGCAGATCAGTATATATTTTTTCCTCCTGTTATCAAGACTTGAAAAAAGTGAAATCTATTGATGAATTTAAGAAAGGAAAGCAATGTAATTTTAATCATTACTGAAAAAAAATTCAGTATATATAATAATGTGTATAATATATCTAATATAATTATTATAGCATTGTATCAACAGTAAGTAAGCAATAGTCTAGCTAAAGAAAGGGATTTCAAAGCCATGTGAATAGAGACAGTAGATGACAAAGCAAACAAGAAAGTTATGTGAAAGAAAGAAAAAGAAATTTAAATGTATTGGAATGTCTTATTTATTTCAGGCATCATCAGTCCCTTTCCATTAGCTTATTCAGTCTAGTCTAGGTTGATGTTTAGTTTTTTGAGACACTAATGCAATCTGTGTGGACGAGGACCACTGCCATCAGTTAAGGGTTTGGATAGACATGATACCTAAACTCTGCAAATCTCATTACTCCCTACTCCCTCATGCCTTTTTGATAAGGAACAGAACAAAGTTCAGATCCCCACCTCCCAGGAAATAGCCACCAATTACTGAAGTATAACAACATTTTCTAGATTTAGATGATTCATTGCTGCCTACAAATCATATTTTGAGCTAGTCATGTAATATCTCAAAGAACTTGTATTTGCTGAATGTGTTGGCAGGGTTATAGAGGAAGACCAACTGAAATAGGTTCTTCCATGGTGTCCTGGGAAAGGAATTTCAGGGACACACATAAGAGGATTTGAGTGATAGTGGCAAGATTAAAGCACTTTTGAAAATTCTGCGGCACTCCACGAGGTACTTCCCTCGTGCATTCAGCAGCAGAAGCTGGACAGTGTATGGTCGATCTGCCCCCAGTGACACCACACTTTATGTCTCATCCACAGTCAGGTGGTTCAGCTCCATCTCCCTGTGGGAGAAGTCCAGTTTCCCCAGCAGAAGGCCCGCACTTGGGCTCACCAGGCCCATGAAGGTCAACAGGGCCCAAAGCTGCATCACACCAGCAACCAAGGCTGACCTTGGGCAAGTTACTTAACTTACCTGTGCCTCATTCCCTATCTGCACCTCTGCTGCCAACAGCTCGAAAGCACGTGGGCCATGATGGGTGCTGTGCTCTAGCCCACATGGCTGCTAAAGAGAGACTGGGGCCTTTGTTAAGTTTCCCTGTATTTCCTTGGGCTTGGTAGAGAGCAGGCCTTCTTTCAAACTATGCAGTTTCTTGCCTGGCTTTTCCTGGGCTTGAGTCCTTATCCTGTGTAACCTTTTCCCCAGATTTCCGCAGGTTTGTCTCCTCCCCTTTATGGTGGCCGTTTTGGCTCCTGCTGCACATGTACTCAGTAAAGGAACTCCCAACTTGCTGTTTCTCCCTCCCCCTGTTAATTTGAGGGACCTGTCCAGTTGTTCCCTGGGGTGATTGAAAAGGGGTTTCCTGCCCACTCAGGAACCATTTGGTGGACTAATTCCTGCTAAGCTCTGAGTGTTTGTGAAACTATAGTTCCCCAACTTAATCAGGCTCAGCCAGTTTTCTCCCTTCTCCTTTGTTAATATCTAACTAGCTACCTATGCTAACAGGGGTTTCAGGATAGCTTTCAGGTGCCTCAATTAATAGAATATGTCACTAACAGAAACCTTTCAATTCAGACAGATTGGAAATTAACATGTTGCCAGATGAATGACATCCATGATTTAGTGAAACAAAACAAATAAAAAAAGTAACAATTTCAAAAGAGTGACTTGAAAGAGTTATATATCGATTCCCATTGTTAAAGTGAATTCCAATGTACAAAATACCAACTCAACAAAAATCAATAACTCCTTTCACTTCACAGTGTGCCTTTAAAAACATCATTCAGCTTTTCAAAGATCAGATGTTTAATTCAGGACACGTTCCTAATAGCTGCTGCCTTAGTTAAGAGGACACACTGTATGTTGACAGCATAAACGGGGGAGATTCTAACTAATGGTGATGTTTGTGTGTTCTCATATCTGCTAATTAGGCTAATTCTGGTAGTGAAGGAATAAATAAAGACTATTTAAAGCTAATGTTTTCTTTCAATCCCAAATTCCAAATTATGTGAAAGGGTCAACCCTTAATATGAAATGGATTTGTCATTTTTAGCTTTAATTTTATGGGGAAGATAAAGTGTCCTTAAGATGAAAGGGTTTTATGTATTACTTGGCCATTAAAACAACACAACATTCAATAGCCCCTGACTCACTAGATGCTTCGCTCACATTGTGGAATTGCTTTAGGGCCTTACCTGGCTCTCGTCTCATCTTTCAAAAACAACAAGCCCGTTGCCTAACTCATACTGTAGATTGTAGAACAAGATTAAATAAGGCTTGTTTCAATAAGCCATTCTCCTTAACCAAAGGCATTATGCAAATAAAGCTTGTTACTAGAGAAGTACTTTAATGTCACTAGTAATTATGTTTATGCATTATCAGAAATAGTTACTTTAGTTTCACAGTATATCTGAAATGTCATTTGGTACTAAACATGAAACGTAACTGAGAATGTTGACTTTCAGTATTTATTCAAGAAATACTATAAACCATCAGTTTTTAAAAATTGTCACAGTTTCATAAATATGAAAACACATTTTTTTTCTTTTCTGCCAACTCTGGTACTTTTCCTTAAAGAATTGAAAAAGGACAACCTAATCACCCTTTTAAAATGTGTTTTATTTTTATCTACTCTACAATCTAAAAATTCTTTCAATTTTTCTCTTGCAAGGAAAGTTTAATGAGGCATATTTGCTTGTTTCCATGGTATTTCAAAGGAGGAGGATTACTAGCTGAAGGCGAGAAGATGTATACAAAAAGAAAAAAGAAAGAAAGAAAAAAAGCCTTTGCAATAAGAGAGAAATTTTACTTTTCAAATAAATTCCATAGGGTAGGATTTACCCATTTACAATCTGCAAAACAATGCCAATCAT
This sequence comes from Mormoops blainvillei, assembly GCA_004026545.1. Taxonomy (NCBI): domain Eukaryota; kingdom Metazoa; phylum Chordata; class Mammalia; order Chiroptera; family Mormoopidae; genus Mormoops; species Mormoops blainvillei. Next base: position 29,342 of record PVJD01001542.1, on the reverse strand, counting down.
TTTTAATGTAATTTAAAGATCAGATTTTCCTGGGGGAAAAATGTGGTATACAAAGAATTTTATTGTATGATTTCATTGTATAATACAATCTGCCATTACAGAATGCAAAAAACATCTCATCTTTGTAACGGGCTCGCATTGTCTTTGATTTGATAACTAAGCATGCTGAGCTTGTGTGTGTATGTGTGTGTGTTACAGAAATTGTCAGTACCACGTTAGGTTAACTTTGAACTCAGACACTTGCAAATCCAATCACACTGCAGAGAGATTTTTCTAGGAGCAACCAGCTAACATATATTATGCTACTCACGTTCTCTTTCACCTCCAAAGTATATATTGGTGATTTGCTTTTTTAATTTTATAAATATTTTGATGAAGTCTGAAGTTTAAAATGCAAAGCAATTAATTCAAAGATTTCTATAACCACTCATGCAGAAACATTATAATATTACATTTATAAATTGTGATGATAATTAAATGCTATTTTGACATCCTCGATCTCTCTTTTACTATCTCAAATTGAGTGGGTAAGAGGTCATATGTAAGTAGGAGAGCAGCTGTTGAACTTACATATGTCTGTACCAGAAGTTCTGATGTAGCATCCCTGAATTAAAGAATGCAGAGTCTGAAAAATGTTATTTTGTTGAAGGTAATTCAATACATTGACAACGGATAATATATCAACAACAACAACAACAATTAAAAAAACAGTATCAATCATTAGCAAATGTCAATTTTACAAAGCAATCTGTGCTAGTAGAAAGAAACCTTAAATTGAAATTAAAAGGGATTGGTTTTGAATCCTGAATCTACCATTAGTAAAAGACAAAGTCTTGCATCTTAGGTTTGTTATTTGTATAATGATAATGGATTGGGTGGATGGACTGACTGGTTGATATTTAAAATACGTCTAAATTCAGGCTAATATAAATTATGGGAGGGGGAAGTGGTCAGTAGGCCTTATCTATCTGGTTGTTGAATAGCTGTGAGCTCAAAGGTTAGGAGAGAAAGGCCACGGAAAGAGGAGGCTACGCAAAAAGTAGAGTGTCACACCTTGATCTTACCCTTGTGTGCAGTCCGAAGACACCAAAGTCAACAAGAAAAGAACTGGAGACTCGATGGCCAACCATTCGGATTTCTTTCTGAGGATGGGAGCTACTACACAAACTGGCCTTCAGAGAAGCCAAATTAACTCAAGGTAATGCTGCCAGTAGGGGTTTCAATACCAGACAAACAGGAGTTAAAGTGCTAAAAACAGATTCCATCTAAAAACTTACAATAGAGGAAGAGAGATATCAGGATAAAACTGGACTCAAGTCCAAATACAATAAGAACAAGTGGGGATTTATAGAGTAGAAACAAAGTGATGGGGTCGGTGGATGGGAAATTACTAAGAGGAGATACCGAGGGTAGGGGGATTCTCACTACATGGACCTAACAGGATTCTTGCTGAAGGCAGGCCAGGGTGATTAGCCATTATCTGGGGTATATTCTCTCAGCTGTGGAAGGTGGTCATATATCAAGATAGGAATCTCCATAAACTGATGTAGAATTCTTGCTAAAACTGAGCTATGCAGCCCTAGCAATAATGAGAGTCAAGCCTGAGGCCTCGCTGAGGAAAGGGCTCAGAGGAGCTGACAAAAGCGTGGTGAGGGAGGGTACGCCAGCAACACACAGTGTGCACAGAAGGACACCGAGAGGCGCGAGAATTGCTAAGGTCAATCTCCTCGATGAGGGTAATTCCAACCTCAGAATAGAGACTAAAATTGTTTCAAGAATGAAAAAAAAACTAAGCAAATATGGGGCCTAATAACAATTACACACAACAAACATATAGATGTGTATTTCAACTGTTATTGTCATTGTTGCTGTTTTTCCCTAGCAGAAGAAACATTGTTTGTGGTCTTTACAACAAACATCCAGAAGCTCTTTGCAGAACAGACCAGTGCCCATTTGAATATTTCATACAGTTTTTTTTTTTTGTCTTTTTAAAAGTCTAAGGTTTTCTTGGTTTGTTGAAATGTTCTGGGGAAGAAAGAAAGAGGAAAACTTATTCAACTAAAGTGTTAAATATTCTCTACCATTTAGAGCTAGCAACTTCTCTGCATGGGTTGAGCTGAATTTCAAAACCATTGTCATTCCTGAGACAACCTGTAGTTTTAAATGACTGGGCTGTCAGCCTTTCAGCTCTCTGCATTTGCCTTTTCAGCTTTAGTGAATAGTAACAATTACATCGCAAACAGCATGTTATTTCCAACTGTTTTTTTTTTTTTGACAGAAATCTTTGTGTTACAAATATTGAAAACTTGAGTTAGTTTGCATGATTCATTTTTTATGTAAATCTTAACAGCTGAATTTTTTTTTCTTAAGGCTTCAGTAAAACTGGTCTTTAAAATAGTATTGACTTATTTTTATCACATTAAAAAACTTGATAAACATAATATTTAAAAGTGTGTGTACAGATTTGGAAACAATTTCTAACATACAGTTGTTAGATTCACATGGCAAGACTTCTTAATGGTTGGAATTCACTGATTGTGGGAAGCGAAGCAATTTGGAAAAGGGAAATTATACTTTTATTTTTCCAAAGAACTTGTTGCTACATTCCCATTCTTAAAAGGGACAGGTTGGTTTGTCTTACATATAATCAACTGAAGATATATATGAAATAAGACAGACTCTAAGAAAGAAGAAAGAATTTTTGTATTATACGAGGCGGGGACCCAAAAATAATGAAATTGTTTTATCTTCTGGAGGGCGGGCCCCTTGTAGTACCGGCTTCCCTGGCAGGTGAGTGTTCTAGGAACCCATCTGTATCAGTGTACCATCTGGCATAGTTGTGAGAGACTGCGTTTGGCTTCAGTGAATTTTTGGAGGCAGACTCAGTGCATTTGCCCATTTCATGATGAGTAATTTATGAATGCACTTGACCACACTGCATTGAGTGTTCAGCAGTTTTTGACCAAAAATGTCATGACCCCCAGGACCTGCCCTTCCTATTCACCCACTCTCTCCCCACATGACTTTTTGTTTGTTCGTTTCCCTGGATGATAAAAGCCCTCAAAGGGAAATGTTTTGCCAATGTGGAAGAGGTGAAACAAAACAAAACAAAACAAAGCAAAAAAACAAAATGGCAGAAGCACTAAAAGGCATCAAAATCTACTAGTTCAAAAACTGTTCTGAGCAGTGGAAAAAAATGCTTCGATAGGTGTATTGCATCAAATGGAGAGTGCTTTGAAAGTGACTGAAGTTTAAACATATAAGAATAAATGCACAATTTTTTATAAGTAATTTCTGGGTGTTTTGGACTCTCCCTCATAAAGTACAGTAAGAATGGGAATAGCACTGAGATAAGCCAGACCCTTGAAAATGTTCATCTTTCAAGTTGACTTAAATATTTAGGAACTGCTGCTCTTTCAAAAATCTAAGGAAAAACCAGTGGGATCAAAGCCTATGTTCAGATTTTTAAAAATACTTTTAAATATCTACAATAGACCTTTCTTAGTACAAATGCATTGCGTCTAGCTTTTGTATGGTATATGTATAGTAATTTGTTTACCAATTTGTAATTCAAATATATAGATATCGATAAATAAAATGAGATTGAATTGGATGTATCATAACATCTTTTCCATATTTAACATCGTGGTTTTAGTAAGTGTTTACTGAGCACAAATATGTACAATGCATGCTCTTTGCAAAAAGTGGGATAAGTGAATGGTGGCTACAGATGTTTCAGCCATAGACCAAGAGGATCTTAGGGTTTCCCTCACCCTGACCAAACTTTAGACAGGTTTCCACCTGACTGTAGGCCCCTGAACTCTCTTTAATTACAGCATTCATTTTAGAAAACCGGTAATTGTAAATTATTTCACTGCCCTTTTGAGATGTAAATCTTCCAGCTTTTTCAGTTTTATAGTCCAAGAATACCTTTCTCAAGGAGCTGGAAAACATCTGTTTGAAATACAATTATCAAAGAAGTTAACATCCATTGATAACTGTTATATTTGCCAGTCTCTGTGGGAGGGTAGGAGCCTAACTTTTATCTATGAAAGAAATTCAAAACCTAAAGATAGGCCTGAAGAGTTTATTTAAGCCAAAGACTAAGAGCCAGACCCAGGGGCAAAATCTCAAAGGATTATGAAGACAGCTTTAAAAGCCCCACATGGTTTTGTCACGCTGTTATACCATAAACTATGCTTAAGGCCTATCAGCGGCACCCCCAACCACTGATAGGCCCGCCTTTTCCAGACACCGTTAACAAAAACCTCATTAATATCCCACCTTTTCCTTTCTCCTTCTAAGAAGTAACTAAGAATCTTATGCAGGAATCGGTCTCTTAGACAAAAGTTAGCAGTAAACTTAGCTTCGCTTTATCGGCAGATTGTTCTGATGGTCTTTTGGGGAAATCTACAGTAAGTACCACTAAAGACCAGGCCCTCGCCAATGCTTTCCTGGCCTGGATTCCTGTTGCAGCCACTGTGCCAGTCCCCCAATCTTCAGCTTTTCATCGCTCTGAGATATTTTACGCACTACCGTTTGACATGTTACACAAAAAAATTGGAAGAACTTTAGCCACCAGATAAAATGCAATTTTTGCTTTTGACTTGAAACATATCTTCAAGCTCCTTGTTCAGATACAGTGTCTATAGTCAAACTCGATTTTATCCAGAATGGCCTGTTCGGTTTTCTCTGTCTCTGTCCTCCTTCTCATTTTCTGTCATTTTTACACTATTTCCTCTCAACCCCTGTTTGTATAAATATTACTCACATTTCAAACAATTTGTATTTAAACTAATAAATCATCCCCTGTTTCATCTCTTTACCTTTTCTGTGGTCTGGATTCCTTATCCTTTTTGAAAGTTTGATATGCAAACCAGTTTTATCACACTAGTGGCCCTTCATTTTCTCTCCTTGTGTGGTACATTTCAGTTCTTTCTGGCCAGATTGAATGGGTTTCTTGAGGGTATGAATGAGGCTTTGCATTGTTTAATTCCCTAAGCTAGCAAAGTGCTGGAAAAATATCATTATACTGTCACCAGCGAAGAAGTTTTCATTCCACTCAAGATAGAAATCAAGAGAGGAGGTGAAACAGATTAGAAAGAAGAGATTTACTAAAAAAAAAGAAGGAGGAAAATGAGAAAGGAAGGGAACTTGATGCATCAAGGGAGCACACGCTAATGAAGAGGATGGCTCCCCAAACTGCTGCTGGGGGGTCTCACTTCCTTACAAAAGGCTGTTCTTCATAAAGGCCCAGAGTAGATTTCTTTGCTTTCTAGTTCCGTGGGTTAGCAGTGGCTGGTGCAGGAGCAGAGTGGGGCTCTGGAGAGTACGTGGAGAGAAACTTTAAACGTATATAGGAGAGACTCGAAAAAGTAACTAAAGAGCATCCCCACCTGTTGAGGCGGTGGTCAGCCTGTCTCAGTATCCTCAAATAACTTTCTGGCCTTACCTGCTTATATTTTCAGCAGCATCCAGTTCTTTCCATCCTAGTCAAACTCTTGGTAATGACTATACAAAGAATAACTCATGACTGACCCCTAGACTGGTAATGTAATCCTACCTACTCTCTCATGCCAGTTCCTGTTATCAAATCCCTAAATAATGCAGAAGTAGGTAGTTCCAAACTTTATCATTTATGTATCTCATTCAGGCAGTCTAATGATATTTTTAGCAGCTTTTACAATAAAAGCATGTATGTAAATTGAACAGTGTGATAAGTTTTGATATATGTATACATCTTTGAAACATCATTATAATAAAATATTAAACATATCCACTGTTCTAAAGTTCCTCCATGTCCCTCGTAGTTCCGCTTCTCCTCATCCTCTTGCTACAGTTGACCTGCTTTTTGTAACTATAGACAGGTTTGCATTTTCTAGAAATTTATATAAATGAAGTAAAAGAACACCTACCTTTTTGAGGGTTAGCTTCTTTCACTCAGCTTAATTATTTGAGTTTTATCCATTTGGTTTCATGCATCAATAGTTCATTACTTTCCACTGCTAACTAGGCATTTATGACAGTTATCCATATCCCCATTAGTTTTACCATTGGCCTGTTGATGGGCACTTGTATTATTTGTAGTGCTGAAGTTTTTCAAATTAAGCTGCTATGAACTTTCTTATGAAAGTCTTTTTATGGGTAAATGACGTTATTACCCTTGGGTAAATAACTAGGAGAAAATGGTCAAATCATCTGGTAAGTGCATGCTTAATGTTTTAAGAAACATCCAAACTATTTTCTAAAGTAGTTGCATCATTTTATACTCCCACCAATAGTGTACAAGAGTTCTATTTCCTCCAAGTCTTCACCAACACTTGGTATAATCATGGGTTTAAGTTTAATCATTCCAACTGATGTGTGGTATTATTTCATAGTGGTTTTAGTTTACATTTACTCAATGACCAATATGTTGAACATCATAAGAAGCATTTATTTGCAACTCATATATTCTTTGGTGCAGTGTTTGTACCAGACCTTTGAACATTTCTTAAAAGAATTGTTGGGGTTATTATTGAGGTTTGAGAGTTTTAATTATATTCCAGTTATAAGATCTTTATCACATGTGATTTGCAAGTATTTTCTCCCAGTCTATAATTTATCTGTTTATTCCCTTAAAATCCCCTTTTGAATTGCCATTCAAAAGCAAGATATGCTAATTTTGAAGGAGTCCAATTTATCATTTTTAAATTTTGCTGAAAATATTATTCTCTCTCCACCGAATTGCACTGGCACCTTTGTCAAAATGACCATATGTGTGTGGGTGTGTTTCCGGGCTCTGTTCTTTTTACACCATTGCCACACTCTCTTGACTGATGGAGCTTCTTTACAAGTCTTGAGGCCAGGCTGAATATTTCCTCCAGCTTTGCTATGGTCTCTCAAATTTGTATTGGTTACGCAAGGCTATTTTCCTTAACATATGAATTTATTATTTGTCATATATTCGACAAAAACTTACTGAGATTATGATCATTGTTCTGTGGAACTGGTAGATCAATTTGGAGAGATTGATATAGTAACATTAAATTTTCTGATCTATGGATACAGTCCTCTCTATTTATTGAAGTTATATTTCTTTCAGCAAGATTTTTTTAAACTGTAGTGCACAGGCCTCATACATCATAATGAAATTTATTTCACATTATTCGATTTTTAAATACTATTTTAGGTTTTATTTTTAATTTCCAAATGTTAGCTGCTAGTATATAGAAATATAGTTTTGTATATTCATCATGTATCTTATACCATTGATAAATACATTTATTAGTTCTTATTTCTACACATATTTCTGATTCAGTAGAGTTTTTCTGCATATGACCATGCCACCTGCAAACAGAGAGAAGTCAAATATTTATTTTTCAAGTGAGATATTTTAAATTTGTTTTTTTCTTTGCACTTGCTGGAGTGAGAAGTGGTTCAGAGTGATATGCATTCAGCCTTTTAACATAAAGTATATTATTAAATGTGTGTGTGTGTGTGTGTGTATATATATATATAAAATAGATGCTTTTTATTAAGTTGAGAAAATTTGTCACTATTCTTAGTTTTATCAAAAATGGACACTGGATTTTGTTGATTTTTTTTCTGCCCTTGAGAGAAACTCACATCGTTTTCCTTTTTATATGGAGAATGCATTGATAGATTATGGTATGTTAAACCAAACTCGTATTTTTATGGTGCACTCCCTTTTTGTCATGATATATTATCATTTTTATATATTGTTGGATTTTATGTGTTATGATTTTGTTTAAAAATTTTGCATCTATGTTCATGAGTAATATTGGTCTGTAATTTCTTTTCTTTTCATGTTTTTGTCTGGTTTTGGTTTCAGAATAATACTGGCTTAGAAAATGAGTTGAGAAATATGCTGTCCTCCTCAATTTTCTGGAATTATTTGGGTAAAATTGGTATTATTTGTTCCTAAAAAGATTAGTAGAATTCACAAGTGAAATCATCAGAATCTACCATATTTTCTTTGAGGTGTTTAGAAATTCAAATTCAGCTTCTTTAATAAAAATTAGGCTATTGTGGATGTCTTCTTACTCTTGATTGAGCTCTTGTAGTTTAAGGAATTCAAAAAAGTATGGTACATTTACACAATGGCATACTACTTGACCATAACAAAGAAGGATACCTTACCTTGTGTGACAGCATGGATGGACTGGGAGAACATTATGCTAAGTGAAATAAACCAGTCAGAGAAAGATAAGTATCATATGATTTCACTCATATGTAGAATCTAATGAGCAAAATCAACTAACAAACAAAATAGAAAAAGATTTATAGATAGAGAATAACTTACAGCTGTCAGAGAAGAGGGAGGTTGCAGGGCTGGGTTAAAAAGGTAAACGTATTAAGAGCAAAAAAACAAAAAAGGATTTTTTCTACTTTTTGTTGTCAAAGATATTACCATGGAGTTGTTAATAATCTTTCAGAATCATCTTCTTTGTATCTATAGACTCTGTAGGGATGTCACCACTCTCACTCCTGATACTGATAATCCGTCTCTTGTCTTAGTATTTCCCACATAGAAGTTAATTCTTTTTATTGATCTTATCAAGAACCAGCTTTCGGTTTCATTCATCTTCTCTAATGTTTTTCTGTTTCCATTTAATTGACTTCTGCCCTGATGTTTACTGTTTCCTTTTTCCCCTTACCTAAGATTAATTTACCTTTGCTTTTGGTTTTAATTTGCTTTCAGAGAGAAGCTGAGGATATTTTTTTTAATAAGTGTGTTTTGTTTTTATTTATATTGGTTTCAGAATACTTTCCAATTTTCATTTTGATTTTTTGACTTCTAAATTATTTAGAAGTTTGTTATTTAGCTTTCAAGCATTTCAAATTTTCAAGAGTTCTATTATTATTTATTCCTAATTTAATTTCGTTGTGGTCAGATGACATATTTTGTAAGATTTGAGTACTTTTACATTTACTGAGACTTGTCTTATGGACCACACTATTTTGTTTTTAGTAAATATTATACATACATTAAAAAATTAATCTATTCTTGTATCCATCAATTCTGCTCTTTTGGGATGGGATATTCTGAAAATATCAACGAGATCACTTTAGTTATTCTTCGAGCCTTGTATATTCCTACTTATTGGTTGTATGCTTATTTTGTCAGTAGTTGAAAGTTGGTTATCAAAATTCCTTATTGTAGTTGTGTATTTGTCCATTTCTCCTTACATTTCTATCAGTTTTCACTTTATGACTTGTGGCATTCTGTTATCATGTTAAAAATCTTTTGACTATTGTGTCCCCTAGAAGAAAAGGTTACTTCATGAAATGAAGGATAAATATGAAATGGTCATATTTATCCTTAGTAATATTATTTACTCTGAAAGATACTTTCTCTGATATTATTAGAGCCATTCCTACTCTTTTAGTTGTGTTTTCCCGGTATACTTTTTCTTACCCTTTTACTTTAACCTATTTGTATCTTCCTATTTGAGGTTAAATTTTAATAGGGTCTTGCTTTTTAGGCAGGATGATCATTTATGCCTTTTAATTGGAATAATAACATATATATTATAATTATTGAAAATGTTGGATTTAAATTTTTCTATTTGTTTAAATTTTCTCTGTACTTTCCTCTCTTTTGAAGTTATTTTGAATATTTCTTATAATTTGTGGTGTTATTTTAGTGATTTCTTTAGGATTTGTGTTGCATGTCATTTACTCATCATATTTGATTGTAAGAAATCACCAAACCGTCTCCCAAAGTGGCATATGGCAATCGTGCCAACAATTAATGAGTTTCTGTTACTGCACATCCATGTCAGCATTTAGTGTTATTAGTGTTTAAGATTTTAGCTACTCTAATAGGCATGTGGAAGTGTTTCGTTGTTTAATTTTGCAGTTTTCTATGATATGAATCATCTTTTCTTATCGTTATTTGTCACCTGTATATCTTCTTTGAAAAGATCTGTTCAGATCTTTCACCCAAATATTTTTTTTTCCTTTCTGTGGCTTATCTTCCTATTTTCTTGGTCCATTCTATTTTATAGAGATTAAACAATCACAGATATAACCTTTTATATTTACCAATATAATTGCCAATCCCAGTGTTCTTTCTTTTGTATAGATCTATATTTTTATCTTATATCCTTCAACCTTTGTTCTTTTACACGTTGTACTACTGCTGGTGTTGAATTCTTTCTGTTTCTATAGGACTAAAAACAGCTTATTTTGCCTTTATCTGAAAAATATTTGCATTGAGTATAGAAATCTAGGCCAATGAGTATTTGTTTTTTAATTACTTCACTACTTTGAATTTGTTGCTCTATTGTCCATTGACAATCACTTTTTCTGATGAGAAGTCTGCTCTTTTTCTGATAGTTGTGTTTTTGGATCATTGAGTTTTTAAATCTGTGTGAAGATTATTTTTGTTAAATTTGGAAGTTTAGGGCATTATTTCTTAATATATTAACATTCTCAGACATTTCCTGATTTTTTTACCATATTAAACACAGTTATAATTATTTTAATGTCCTTGTCTACTTATCTATCATTTGTGCCATTTCTGAGTTGGTTTTTATGGACTATCATTCTCTTAATTATGAAAAATATTTTTCTAATCCTTTATTTTAAAATATATTTTATTAATTATGCTATTACAGTTATCCCAATTTTTCCCATTTTGTCCCACCCCCTCCATCTAGTATCCCTCATTCCCTCTGGCTATACCCATATCTTAGATTATGTCCATGGGTCATGCATATAAGATCTTTGGCTACTCTATTTCTTATATTGTTTTGACCTCTCCCTGTCTATTATGTACCTACCAATTTGTAGTTCTTAATCCCTACACCTATTCCCCCATTCATCCCCTTCCCCTCCCAGCTGATAACCCTCCAAATGATCTCCATATCTATGATTCTGTTTCTGTTCTGCTTGCTTGTTTAGTTTGTTTTTTAGATTCAGTTGTTGATAGTTGTAAATTTATTGCCATTTCATTGTTCATAGTATTGATCTTCTTTTTCTTAAATAAATCCCTTTAATATTTCATGTAATAATGGCTTGGCAATGCTGAACTCCTTTAGCTTTGTCTGGGAAGCATTTTATCTTCCCTTCCATTCTAAATGATAGTTTTGCTGGGTAGAGTAATTTAGGTAGTAGGTCCTTGCTTTTCATCACTTTGAATACTTCTTGCCAGTCCCTTCTAGCCTGCAAAGATTCTTTTGAGACATCAGCTGATGGTCTTATGGTGACTCCCCTATAGGTAAACAACTGCTTTTATCTTGCTGCTTTTAAGATTCTCTCATTATCTTTAACCTTTGACATTTTAATTATGATGTCCTTGGCGTGGTCCTCTTTGGGTCCATCTTGTGTGGGATTTGCTGTGCTTCCTGGACTTGTATGTCTATTTGCTTCACCAACTTAGGGAAGTTTTCTTTTGTTTTTTTTTTAAGTAAGTTTCCAATTTCTTGCTCTTTCTCATCTCCTCCCAGCACCCCTATGATTTGAATGTTTGTACATTTGAAGTTGTCCCAGAGGCTCCTTACCCTATCCTTGGCTTTTTTGGGAAGGGATTCCTTTTTCTTCTGGGTGTTTGGATTGAATGTTTTTCTTTTCTTTCTTATGTTCTAAGTCATTGATTTTATTCTCGGCTTCATCCACTCCACTGTTAATTCATTGTAAATTTTTTTTTATTTCACTTAGGGAAACTTTAATTTCTACCTGGGTATTTTTTATGCTGTTGAAGTACCCAATGAGTTCCTGGAGCATCCTAATAACCAGTGTTTTGAAGTCCGCATCTGCTAGATAGTTTATTTCCATTTTATTTAGTTCTTTTTTCTGGAGTTTTGTCCTTTTGTTTCATTTGGGTTATAGTCCTGTGCTTTTCATTTTGGCAGCCTCTCTCTGTTTGTTTCTATGTATTGGGTAGAGCTCCTTTGACTCCCTGTTTTAGTAGTGTGGCCCATTTAGAAAAGTACACCCATAAGTTGGATTGAACAGATCCTTAGGTTAATTGCCAGGGCAGGGCAACCATGTGAACCAGTTTGATGGAGCCCCAGTTGTGGTGTTGCTGATCTGTGGCTCTGTGTTGGGGAGGGCTCAGAAAAGGGACACTGGCCACTGCCTGACCTTGACGTTTTGTCTGGGAAGAAGCTATACCCCGGCACTTGCTCTGATTTGAGACACTTCAGTTTCTCCTTGTATAGCACTGGTGCCCTTCCAGCTGCTGCCCTAGTGCTGGAGCCCAGAGCGAGTGAATGAGTCTGTGTTAAGTCCTAAGTCCATTGTAGGTCCTTTAAGAGGAGATGCCTGAGAATTCTGCAGTTTCTCCTGCTGCCCCAACCCCCACTGGTTTTTGCAGCCAGAAGTTATGGGGACTTATCTCCCTAGCACTTGAATTCTGGGCTGGATAGTGTGCTGTGGGGTTGGGATCCCTCATTCCCAAGACATCCTTCCTGATTTTTATCCACCACATGTGGTGTTGGACCGCCCATTCTGTATCTCCACACCTTCATGCCTCCTTCCTGTCTGGATGAATGTGACTTCTTTAATTCCTTGGTTGTCGGACTTACATACAGCTCAATTTTCTGACAGTTCTGGGTGATAATTGTTCTATATTTTAGCTGTAATTTTTGCTGTGTCTGTGAGAGGAAGTGAGCCATGCTTACCTACACCTACATCTTGACCAGAAGCCCCTCTACTCCTTTAAATATCTTATATTTTTTATTGGATTTCACTCATTATGTGCTGGATACCTTTGCATTCTTATATTCTTGAAATATTTTTAGGGCTAGGAAATTAATCATGTCATGTCTTGCTTTTTCAGGTATGTTACCTGCGACCAGAACGGTGTTTGTCTAGGATTAACTATTCACTACTGAGGCAAAGATTTTGTGAGTGCTCTATGTTATGCTCTGTGAATTATGAGGTTTTTCACTCTAGCCTGTAGGAAAAGAAATTATCTTCAACCATAGAGACTGTTCTTTTAATCATTTTAATGCTACTTTTTTTCCCAGCTATATTTCACACACTCACTGATCAGTATTTGGCTGCACACTTGAGGGGGATCTTCAGAGGCTTCTCTTTGTGTGCACCTGCACTGCTCTTACTCTGTCCTTTAAACTTTAGACATCTTTCCTAACCAGAATTCCAGCTTTATCTCATCCCCCAAAGAAATCTCTGGGCACTGCCCATTTAATGCCGGGGTCTAGAAACTTTCACTTGGCAATACACTGAGGAATGCAACTGCTGATCTCATTTGTTTCTTGTCTCTCATGATCATTGTCCTCTTGCCTGATGTCCAGTTTCTTTAAAATCATTTTCCATATATTTTGACCATTTTTTTTCCTTAGTTGTTTCTGGTAGGATGGTAAAGTCTGACCTGTGATTTTATCTGGGTTGTAAATATAAATGTCTCTCTTATTTTTAAAGTGAATTCAAGTTGTGTTTCATCATTCCATGATAATTACTTTATTCTGGATTTTATTGTGCTTGAATATTGATGTAGACATAAAATACTGAAATTCTAAAAATGTAACAATAAACGTACTTCACTTTCAAATTGTAATAGCCACAATCTAGTAACCTATTCTTTTTTAAACAAACACTTATATGTACATTTAAAAGAATTATCAAAGCAAAATTTAAGCACTTGTTTTTTCTTTTTATATGTAATATTAAAAATTAATTTCTGATAGGGTTGTAAATTGTTATAGGTTTACACTAAGGGTAAGTTACTTGTTTTTTTGGGTGGGACAGTTTCTATGAAGTCCTCTCTCAAAAATAATTTGTGAGGTTTGTTCCAGGATCTTTTATACTTTGTAATAGTAAAACTTACCTTATTGCTAATTTTTATACTCTCACGTATAATTTTTTTTTCCATAAAAACTCTAATACAATATATTTTTAAACTTTGTCTATGTCAACATAAAACAAATAATTCCAGAATTTTACATTCAAATGTTAAACTTCCTTGTAAATATTCACATTACTATTGGACTTGTAAAAATAGTAGATAGGAGGCTTCAGTGAAAAGGGAGTCAATGTCCAGAAATATCTACCAATAATTAAAATATGAAAAGCAACCCAAAATGTATTTTCCATTTAATAGATATTAGATTAACAGAATAATAATCAACACTTGAGTATTATGAGTGCCAAGCAGCTCTACTTACAACCAAACCAGCTCCACTGACTTATTTTCTGTCCTTCCTTCCTTTCTCCATCTCTCACTCCCTCCATCCCTTCCTTCTTTCCTTCCTTCCCTCCATCCTTCCATTCGTCTTTAGGGGTATGTTGGGATAATGGCTGAATTATAATGATAAATGATAATGGTAAAGTGGAACCTAGTAGATTTGTATTATAACAGAAATAAAAATGGAAAAAATTTACTTTAGGTAATTTATTACTCCCCCCTTCTTTTTTCAATTGATAGTGCTAAGAATGATTTTAAACTCCTGCCAATATATGTCTCATAAATACATACACAGTAAAAAAATTCACAGCAATTATTCAGATAATTGAGGCCTTAAAATTCCCACTTTTATGTGATATTTCAAGATCAAAAAATAGCTCAAGATTGTCCTTGTTTAAATTATTGAGATCTGTGTTGCATCTTCACTGTGCTTCATGGATACACATATATCTTGATTATTTACTGGGGTCCAATTTTACTTCAGGCAGGCTAAAGTTTTCTGATTGATTTGACTGGTGATCTCATAAATTCCTTTATATATTTTCACCCAGATAGTTATCAGGTACTAAAATAAACTTTTGCAAATGACAAATCTGAAAACTTTTCTTCTTGAACAGTGGCTACAATGAAACTGACTTTAGATTTAATTAGCTCTAAACTTGGTACAAGTGTATGTGCGCGTGAGCATGTTAATATGTTTACATAGAAAATCTCCAGTCTTACACTTTTTTCAAGTTTTCATCCACCGAGCAGCTTTGTGAAACAGATGCTGTTTATTATGTCTTTGCCTTCTCCAAGTTGATGCTAATTTTAGAAGTCAATGAGAAACATTAACTCTAAAAGCTAAAAGCCTTTGTTAAATTAAATGTGGCAAAGGAGAAATCAGAATATCACAAGAGTATATTGGAAATACATATACTCACTAGTTCTTATACAGCCTTCTTTCTGCAAAGATCTATATTTATGCATGTTCCTTATTTGCTTCCTTAGAAATCTATAAAATATATCTATATCCGTCAGTCTGACAAATGTATTACCTTATACGCCAAAGGAGAATTTTATCAGGAGAATTTTAATAGCCTGTAGCTATTGAACACAGCTGGTGACAAACCATTTCTTCTGTTATGGACCACAGCTTTAAAATAGCTTTCAATACAGGATTCAAGAAAATCATAAAAATTGAATACAATGTGTATTTTTTCATTTAAAATAAGGTACAACTTATAGAACAAAAATACAGATGTTCTCAGGTTAATGACTAAATTTAAATTGCAATTAATTAAGAAATGTCATAATTCTTATATCTGACCCTCTGAAGAAATAGTTAAATTTAAGTATAGAAATAAAAAAAGATGTTATAAAATTATAACACTCAGGAACTTTAAGAGGCAAGTAACTCTTATCACAACGTTTCACATTAAAAGTACAATTGTAATCTCAAATTTCCCAAAATGTTTTCCTTCACTCTGTGTATAATTCTTTAATATATTGTTTAATTTTTCCCTCACACAAAAATCTATAACATAGTTAATCTTAACAATGTTCTACTAATAAGAAAACTAAAGGTTGGGTAGAATCAGTATATTGACCAAATATACACAGCTGACATTTGAACTAGGACATTTCCACTAATAAAGCTTTTTTACTTTTCTTTTAATTACACAATATGCTCTCAATTAGGTAGTAGGGGGTCATGATATAAATGAGGACATTAATTTGGTAGGTTGTAAAAAATAAGGACTCAAATATTTCCTAGCACATATTTAGTATTAAATGAAATAATGGATGAATATATTGAACATCAAGAGGAAGAGATATACTTCTTCCCTGGCTGATGTGCCTCAGCTGGTTGAAGTGTTGTCCTGTAAACCAAAAGTTCACAGGTTCGATTCCCAGTCAGGGCATGTACCTAGGTTGACTGTTTGGTCCCTGGTCAGGGTACATACAAGAGGCAACCAATTGGTTTCTCTCACATAGATGTCTCTCTCCACCTTCCCTTTCCTTCCTTTCCCCACTCTCTAAAATCAGTGAACATGTCCTTGGGTGAGAACAAAAGAAAAAAAAAGAAAGAAGGAAAGGAAAAGGAAAAGAGGAAGGGATGCACTTCTTGTACTTAAAGTTTTCCATTTTTTTACCGTTGCCTTTCTTACTCTATAGTATTTAATAGCACAATATATCATTGTAAGAAAATTAACAGAGAAGGTCATAATAATCATTATCAAGCATGCTTTGTATTGATAGAACAAGTTATAAACCCATTTTATTTCAGAGTATTTTCAAACCACTATGCTTGAAATATTGCCTTGAATTTTCAGAATTAACAACTAAGAAAGTTTGTTTATAGATTTTTATGCCAATAAATGTCATTTAAATGTCTGCCATCAACTGCAATATTGCACTGAGATTTTAGTGAAATAATTTGTTTTTACTTTCTATTATTTTCTTTAGAGTGCCTTAATTGAAATTCCATTATGACCTTCTTGAAATTTGGTTCAAATTAGATCATAAAGCCAGCTAACCATATTAATTAAAAGTACTTTTATACTATTTCAAAAATGAAACTGTATTTCAAATGCTTATTTTTGTGTTTTGACTATGAAGACCAGATATAATCTCTTATTAAAAAAAAAAGAAAACCTGAGTGATTTCTCTTCTTTTGAATCTTGACTATAATTTTTTCTTCTCTAACCAGATACATATCTTAGGGATAATAATTTCTTTCAAATAATTAAACAATTATATTTTATCAGGTGTATTTTATTCTGTAATTTCCAATCTTAAAACTAGATTTTCATATATTCTCTTCTTTATTTATAAAATATTATTACATACCTACTATATAGTCCCTAGTAGCACCTCTGGTGCTAGATTCTAAGAATGCAATGGTGGATCAAAACAGACATAGTCTTATTTGGGTTGATCAAGAAGATATTAATCAAATAATGATAGAAATGTATTATGATAAATTATGTCAACTGCTTAGAAGAAAAAGCACAAGATGTTCTAGGAATATAACATCGAGGAGTTATTATCTGGTCAGGCATGGGATGGAAAATTTGACCTGGCAAGTCTTCCCTGAAAATGATGTTAAAACTGATATATTTTTTAAAAAAGGATGTGTAAGAATTAATTAGGCAAAGAATATGGGAAACAATAAGAACAAGAAACCATATAAGCAAAGGTCCATGAGGTGAAAAAGAGCATTGCCGGCTTAGAAGAAAAGAGAGAGTGACATGAGATGAGTCAAGAGAGGCAGAGGGAGGCGGATTACAGAGGATTTAGAGGTTATTCTAGGTTTTGGACTCTGCACTCTGAGAGTATTGGGAAACCATTGAAGAATTGTACCAAACTGAAACTGAATAACTATCTAGATTTTTTTTCCCTTGTAAGGTGATCCATCTCACAATCGAGAAAAAGAAATACTCCCTTTGGCTATAAACTTTAAAAGTTGAACATGGTAGAGTCTGTATTCCATCTTAGAGTATAATATTGTACTATCTTGCCATTAATGAAGTTATTTAGGACCCCCAAAACACAAATTCACTGCTGGAATATGGCTTAACTGATATTACTACAGATTTGCTCCATGGTGGCTATAGAATGTGACTCTCAATGAAGACCTAATAGAGTAATTAGAATCTAAAAAGGTGTTGAGAATCTGCCATCTGCAGACACTTGGATTTGTCCTTACTCTTCCCTGACAAGTTATTTTCCATTTACCTAATATATCTGCAAAAAAGTTTTCCTAATTCTTTTCTTTTTAACATTCTGAAACTCTATCCCCTCTGTTTATTTTTTCTATATTTTGGTCTGATTTTGACTTCTCATTTCCCTAATTTCCTCAATTTAAATTTACTTTTATTTTAACAAAATATTCCATGCAAATGCAATGTTAAATAATAGTTAAAGTGCTATTTAGCACCAAAGGCTATATTTTTAAAATATTGGTCTCTTCTTTCTACTCTCCTATCTACCCTTTATTCCCCAGTACAAAAAATTAATTATTTAACAATTTTTTTAATTGCAAAATTTCTAAGTAACAAATATATTGATATGGCATATTCTGTGTATAATAAATATCAACTTCCTCTTTTCACAAATGAAGATTTCGTCACACACCCTTGTTTTCTTCCTGTATTATAGTACTTATATATTTATAATTTTTTACCATAGTGAATAATTGTCTCATTTTTGCATTTCCATTTATACATAACTTTCATTTACATTTTTTTAGCCTCATAAATTACTTCAGTAAATTCTATTGCAATTTTTCAATTTTTTGAGCATTTCTGGCTGGTTTCAGAACAAATAGGTTTGTTCCTCCTGTAGAATCTTCTACCCGCAGAGGCTTAGGTTTGACCCTGTGACACATGCGCATATATATGCGTGAGCACGCACACACACCTGCATATGCGTATTGGAAACCAACACTCTTCTTCCTTCCCTTCAGGTGTTCTCCTCTGTTACCAGAGGCTGGAAGCTGGCTGGAAATGGTATTTTCCAGAATTCTGCAGTAGAAGTATTCTAATTTAGGTTCCACCAGTAAGAGCCATGTGTCCAAGTTTTCCAAATGGAAGAGAAGCAAAAATCATCAATGTGGATACATGGTTTTTGCAAATGACAGACAGAAAGAGTAGCCCGTGGTTTCCTGGCATTCCAGTACAATTGTGCACTTCAGTGACGAAGGCAGTTGATTCCTGATTTTCCATTATTATTACAATTTTCTCATTTCCTTAAATCGTTAGTGTAATGGATTAATCTGACCTTCACTTCCCTAGACTCTTAAACATTATGAACCTCTACTTCCCTTTGTTAAATCTCTTTCAGAATCAAAATTATACATTTTTTCCCATTTGGTGATTTCTCAGTTTTTCTACCACATTTTCATGTTATATATTATGCTTTGTTTTTACAAATAATTATTAATTTTATCAATAATTAAGCTTATTTCTGGTTCTTTAACTTTTTTTTGGTAGATTTTATTGATTGTGCTATTATAGGTGTTCCATTTTTTCTCCCCTTTATCCCCTCCGCCCTGTACCCGAACCATGTTGTCGGGAAGTGGTTCTTAAACTTTTTTAAAAATGTAACCTTTAAAAAACTGTGGTTCATTTACCCAATGGAATACTATGCAGCAGAAAGAAAGAAGGACCTCCTACCATTCACAACAACATGGATGGATCTGGAAAGCATTATGCTAAGTGAAATGAGCCAGTTGGTAAAAGACAAATACCACATGATTTCACCTATAAGTGGAGACTAATCAACAAAACAAACAAGCAAGCTAAATGTAACTGGAGACACTGAAGTGAAGAACCAACTGACAGTGAACGGAGTTGGGGGGGAAGATGAGTGGGAGACAGGGGAAGGGTGGTCAAAGGACATATATGCGGGACTCATGGACAAAGTTTAGGGGGGTGGGGTCAAGGGGAGGGGAAGGGTGTACTGGTGGGGGGAAAATGGACAAAACTGTACTTCAACAACAATTTTAAAAAAATTTAAAAGAAAATGTTTAAAAAAATTAATCTTTATTATATTTTTCCCATTACCACTTAGTCCCCATATATGCCCCTCCCCTCAGCAATCACCACACTGTTTTCCATGTCCATGAGTCCTTTTTCCTTTTTGCTCAATCCCTCCACCACTGAACCTCACCACCCACTAGTTGTCATCAATTCTCCATCTATGAATCTTTCTCTGATTTGTTTGTTAATTCAGTTTGTTCATAAGATTTCACATATAAGTGAAATCATACGGTATTTATCTTTTTCTGACTGGCTTATTTAATTAGCATAATGTTCTCTAGGTCCATCCATACTGTTGCTAACGGTAATATTTTCTTCTTTTTTATGGCTGAGTAGAATTCCATTGTGTGAATGTCCCATAGTTTTTTTATCCACTCATCTATTGATAGACACTTGGGCTCTTTCCATATCTTGGCAATTGTAAATAATGCTGCAATGAACATAGGGGTGTTTGTTCTTTTGAATTAGTGTTTTGGGTTCCTTCAGATATATTCCCAGAAGTGGAGTCACTGGGTCAAAATGTAGATTTATTTTTAATTTTTTAAGTTATTTCCATACTGTTTTCCACAGTGGTTCCCCTAGTCTGCATTACCACCAACGGTGCAAAAGTGTTCCCTTTCCTCCACATCCTCACAAGCACCTGTTGTTTTTTGATTAATTGATGATAGCCATTCTAACAGGTGTGAAATAGTATCTTATTGTGCTTTTTGTTTGCATTTCTCTAATAATTAATCAAGTTGAGCATCTTTTCATATGTCTACTGTCCATCTGCATGTCATCCTTGGAGGAGTGTCTATTCTGGTCTTTTGCCCATTTTTTAATTTGGTTGGATTTTTTAACTTTTTTGGTGTTGAGTTTTGTAAGTTCTTTATAAATTTTAGATATTAACACCTTATCAGATGTATCAATGAATATGTTCTCCTATTCTGTGGGTTGTGCAAAAACTTTTTATTTCATGAAGTCCCATTCGTTTATTTTCCCTTTTGTTTCCCTTGCCTGGGGAGATATATCTGATAAACAATTTCTATGAACAATGTCTGAGATTGTGCTGCCTGTGTTTTCTTCTGGGGTTTTGTGGTTTTGGGTTTAACATTTAAGTCTTTGATTCATTTTGAATTTATTCTTGTGTGTGGCATAAGAAGGTGGTCTAGTTTTATTTTTCTGCATGTATCTGTCCAATTTTCTCAACAACATTTATTGAATAAACTATCTTTAACCATTGTATGTGCTTGCTTCCTCTGTCAAATATTAATTGGCTATAAACATGTGGGTTTATTTTGGGGATCTCTATTCTGTCCCATTGATCCGTGTATCCGTTTTTATGCTAGTACCAGGACATTTTGATTACTATGGCCTTGTAGTATTGTTTGATGTTAGGTAGCATGATTCCATCAAATTTGTCCTTCTTTCTCAGGATTGTTGTTGCTATGCATGGCCTTTTGCGGTTCAATATAAATTTTTGAAATATTTTATCTAGTTCTGTGTAATGCATCATTGGAACCTTGATAGGAATTGCATTGAATATATAGATTGTTTTGAGTTGTATGGACAGTTTAATTATTTTAATTCTTCCTATCCATGAACACGGTATGTGCTTACACTTCTATCTTTTTCAGTTTCTTTCTTCAGTGTCTTATAATTTTCCAAGTACAGGCCTTTTACATACTTGGTTAAGTTTATTCCTAGGTATTTTACTCTTTTTGAAGCAATCGTAAATGGGATTGTTTTCTTAATTTCTCTTTCTGTTAGTTCATTATTGGCATATAAAAATGCAACTGATTTCTGAATATTAATTTTGTATCCTGCTTCATTGCTAAATTCATTTATCAGTTCTAGTAGGTTCTTGGTGGAACCTTTGGGGTTCTCTATGTGCTGTATCATGTCATATGAAAATAAAGACCATTTTACTTCTTTTCCAATTTAGATGCCTTTTATTTCTTCTCGTCTGATTGCTGTGGCTAGGACTTCTAGTACTATGTTGAACAAGAGAGGTGAAAGTGGATATGTTTGTCTTATTCCCGATCTTAAGGGGAATGCTTGTAGTTTTTCCCATTGAGTATGATGCTGACAGTGGATTTGTCATATGTGGCCTTTATTATGTTTAGATATGTTCTGTATATTCCCACTTTGCTGAAAGTTTTTATTATAAACAAGTGCTGGATTTTTATCAAATGCTTTTCCTGCAGCTATTGATATCATCATGTGGTTTTTATCCTTAATTTTGTTTATGTGGTGAATAACATTTATTGATTTACAAATGCTGTACCATCCTTGCATTCCCAGAATAAATTCCACCTGATCATTGTGTGCGATCTTTCTGATGCATTGTTGTGTTCAGTTTGCTAATATTTTGTTGAGGATTTCAGCATCTATGTTCATTAGTGATGTTGGCCTATAATTTTCTTTCTTTGTAGTGTCTTTATCTGGTTTTGGAAATAGGAAAATGCTGACCTCATAAAATGAGTTTGGGAGACTTCCGCCTTCAATTTTATGAAATAGTTTGAGAAGGGGAGGTGCTAGTTCTTCTCAGAATGTTTGGTAAAATTCACCTGTGAAGCCACCTGATTCAGGGTTTTTGTTTGTTGGGAGTTTTTTGATTACTGCCTCAATTTCATTAGGTATGACCTGCCTATTCAGATTCTCTGCTTCTCCTGGATTTATTTTTGAAAAATTGTATGTTTCTAAGAATTTATCCATTTCATCCAGGTTGTCCAGTTTGTTAGCATATAATTGTTCATACTATTTTCTTATAATCCTTTGTGTTTCTTTGGTGTCAGTTGTTATTTCTGCTCTTTCATTTCTGATTTTATTTATTTGGGTCCTTTCTCTTTTTTTCTTGATGAGTCTGGTTAAAAGTTTGTCTATCTTGTATCTTTTCAAAGAACGAGCTCTTGGATTCATTGATCTTTTGTATTATTTTTTAAGACTCTAGTCCATTTATTTCTGCTCTGATCTTATTTCCTTTCTTCTACTCACATTAGGCTTTGTTGTTCTTTTTCAAGTTCCTTAAAGTGTGAACTTGTATTGTTTATTTGATCTCTTTCTTGTTTTTGAGATAGGCCTGTAATGCTATGGTTTTCCTTCTTAGGATTGCTACCTAGTGTCTCACAGATTTCATATTGTTGTGTCCTCATTTTCGTTTCTTTCAAGGTAGCCTTTGATTTTTGTCCTTGATCTCATTGTTGACCCATTCATTGTTTAATACATGTTATTTAGTTTCCATGTCTTTGTGTATTTTTCATTGTTCTTTTGATTGATTTCTAGTTTCATAATCTTGTGGTCAGAGAAGATGCTTGATATGATTTCACTCTTCTTAAATTTATTGAGACTTGTTTTGTGTCCTAGCACTTGGTATATCCCAGAAAACATTCTGAGTGCCCTTGAAAAGTATGTATATTTTGTTGCTTTGGGGTGAAATGTTCTGAAGATATCAATTACAGCCATTTGATCTAGTGTGTCATTTAAGGCTGCCATCTCCTTGTTGATTTTCTGTCTGAAAGATCTATCCATTGAAGTCAATGGGGTGTTAAAATCCCCAACTATGACTGTATTTCTGTTGATCTCTCCTTTTATGTCCATCAAGATTTGCTTTACATTAGGTGCTCCTATGTTGGGTATGTAAATGTGTACTAGGGCTATATCCTCTTGTTGCATTGTTCCCTTTATCATTATGTAGTGTCTTTCTTTGTCTCTTACTGTAGACTTGGTTTTAAAGTCTATTTTGTTGGATATAAGTACTGCTACCCAAGCTTCTTTTTCTTTTCTATTTGAATGAACTGTCTTTTTCCAATCCTTTACTTTTAGTCTGTATGTATCTTTCAGTCTGAGATGGGCCCCTTGGAGGCAGCATATATATAGGTCTTGTTTTCTTATCCATTCAGCTATCCTCTGTCTTTTGGTAGAGCATTTAAGCCGTTTACATTTAAGGTGATTATTGATAGATACATATATAGTGCCATTATATTGTTAGTTTTCCTCTGTTTTTTTTTTTCTTTCTCTTTTTCTTTGTCCTCTTCTTAAAGCAAGTCCTTTAATGTTTGTTGTAGTACTGGTTTGGTGTTACCACACTCCTTTAGCTTTTTCTTGCCTGGGAAGCTCCTTATTTCTCCTTTGATATTGAATGATAGCCTCTCTGGGTAAAGTAGCCTTAGTTGTAGGTCTTTGCTTTTCATCACTTTGAATATTTCATGCTTCTCCCCTCTCGCCTGAAGTGTTTCTGATGAGTAACCAAATGACAGTCTAATTGATGCTCCCTTGTAGGTAACTACATGCTTTTCTCTAATGCCTTTTAGGATTCTCTCCTTATCCTTAAGCCTTTTCATTTTAATTATGATACATCTTGGTGTAGGCCTCTTGGTTCTAACTTGTTTGGGACTCTGAGCTTCCAGGACTTGTGTGACTTTTTCCTTCACCCAATTAGGGAAATTTTCAGTCATTAGTTTTTCGAATAGGTTCTCAATCCCTTTCACACTCTCTTCTCTTGGTATTCCCATGACATGGACGTTGTTATGGTTCATGTTGTCCAAGATGTTCCTTAACATCTCTCCTCATTTTTTAAAATTCTTTTTCTTTTTGCTATTCTGCCTGATTGTTTTTTTCTACCTTGCCTTCCAAAACACTGATTTGATCCTCTGCTTCATCTAACCTACTGTTTATTCCTTCAAGTGTATTATTTATCTCAGGTATTGCATTCTTTATTTCTGACTCATCTTTTTATGATTTCTATGTCTTTTTTCATGCTATTGAGTATTCTTATAATCATTATTCTAAACTCTATCTGATAAATTGCTTACCTCTATTTCATTTAGTTCTTCTGGAAAATTCTCTTGTTCTTTCATTTGGGGTCTGTTTCTTTGTCTTCCCATTTTAGCCTCTTTGTATTTTCCACCTAAGATGGTAAACTAATCAACTGTTAATATGATTTGCTGTTAATCTAATCAACCTGTAATCAGCAGTCAGGCTTAAGCACTACAGGGCAGGGCAGAATAACTCTTGTGGGCGGGGCTATTGCTTCCCCTCAGGCTGATGCCACTTGGAAAGGACTGCTCTGCCTGAGAGAGATGGCTCCTTCAGTGTGAGGAATGACTCAGCACATGGATCCTGGCAGCTGTTTGCTCAGTTCTTCGCCATAACCAACAACCCCAGACTCTCCTCAAGTGTCTCTAGTCCATTCTTCCCTCCTTTTGCCAGCACTCAGGGTAAATGGCTGCAAACAAAATTTTGTGCATTGGCCCTTTAAGAAGCCCTCTGATCTCCAGCCATCTCCTTGTGTCTCCTTGGCTGACAGAACCCTTGCTGCTTTTCAGAGCTGGATGTTACCTGGTGCTATCCTTTCCAGTTCTGGTGCTGTAGACTTGGAGCCCAGCTTGGGTTTTAGACCCCACACTTCTCATGGGAACCCCCAGCCATGGAAATATCCTTCCAGGACTTCAGCTGCTGCCCATGGAGTCCAGCCAGCCCTCTTGAGTCTCCTCTGCACTCTCTACAAGTCATGTTGAGGTGAAGCATTTTCTTTTGCCTGTCTGCAGTTATAAGGCTTCTCTTCAGCTAGTGTTCAGTTGGTTATTCAAGATGATTTCTCTATAATTTAGTTGTAATTCCAGATTGCTCCTGGGAGGAGGTTAGTGTAGCTTCCTCTTACTACTCCACTATCATGGATCCTCAAACTTTTAAAAAATTATTTTAGCAATGATGTATTCAAAGGTTAACTGAGTACTAGCTTTGTGCCAACTAAGCAAACATTAAAAAAGTTATAAGCCTTTTCATCACTCACTATATTCATTAAACCTCACATGTATATATAGTAAAGTAGTAGATAAGGTAATAATTCCAGTAAGTATTGAAGAAATTTATGGAGAAGAGAGAAGTCAGAGTGTTCAATACATAGTCAGGATAAACTGCAGAGAGCAGCTGGGACTGAAACTGGACCCTAGAAAAAAGTACTTGTGGGATAGGTAGAGAGAAGGAGAGGCATGAAATGTAGAAAAATATGAGCAAAGACTTGGAACTAGCAGTAAGTATAGTAAGTTAGAAGTAGTAGGAATGAGATGGAAAGAGAAGTAAATGGTAAATCACGTAGATATGTGAAGGCTAGATTACTGATGGCCTGAGAAGCCAGGCCAAAAATATTTTTATAAGAAATGGAAGTTGAGTATTATCAATCAGAGTAGATGGCACAGGAAGAGTATATTTTGAGAAAGCTGGCTTATACTCTGAATTAGCTGTCACTGATGCCAGCTATGCCTCAAAGTTTGTGGTTTCATTTAACAAGAGTTAAAGTTTACAGCCAAGAAAGAGGCATAACTAGTCAGTGTGGGTCAGCCACCTAGAATTCCAGAGGTACTATTACATAAAATAAAATGTGCGGTGGGGAGGTGGGCAAAAAGTATATATATTTTTGCCCACCAAAAGCAAAGACATTTGTCTTACTCTGTGTGTCCAATGACATATCCAAGAAATCTATAGGACTTCAGAAACTGGAGACTAAAATGTATTATAACTTCGGTTCTTTATTGCCATAATGGATACTATACCAGTTGTTTCTATTGTGTCTTTTCAACACAAACAGCTCTACACTTCCTAATGGACTATTCCTTTGTCCCTAAAGAATCCCTCTAGAGTTCATGAGAGCCATCATTATCAGTATCATATTTACTAACTCAAAAGATAGAAAACACAGAGGTTCCTAACTGCAACTCCTGTTAGGAACTCAGGAATATAAATCAAAGGGGAAAGAGATGTATCAAAGATGTGACAAGAACTTTGAGTCTAGATAATAATGAAAGAAATAGACAAAATAGAGCTACTATTCATTGAACGATGAGGTCCTACATTAAGTTTTAATCATGTTAACTTGCAGATATTAGACGATAGCAGTATTTCTAAGTATAATCATTTACATTTATCCTAGAAGTTGGAAGAAATAATGGAAGGAAACGCCGTGATAAGTGGATGGAAAGAGATTATTCCAGAATGATGATTCTCAGTGAATGCCATACTGCTCTATGCTCACTTTTTCAGAACAACTATTTTGTAATGCCTATTTACTATCTTGAAATGAAATCCATAGATTACAGAACCTACCTATACCCATTTTAAAGTTAATATAACTATAATATAAAGTAGCAATACAAAGAAACACTAAAATATAATACAATAATATACATCTCCACATACAACTGCTTAGGCAGACTACTGTAGAAAACACAGGGAAGTATTCAAGCTGCTTGCATTGATATGTTGAATAATTAGAAATGTGGTAGCTTTATACAGGTGAATACTGGTACATTATTTTGGTTACTTAAGTGTTGTGAGAGTAATTGTCATGCGGGCACAATTTTCTGGAAATGGAGAACAATGCTTGATCATGTTCCAAAGGAAAATATGTTTTTCTCACTTTACATGTCAGTTACCTTTTTGTAAAATTGAGTATACATGAAAAGCATACAATAATATATTATTTACATGTATATAGAGTTAGATTCCCAATAATAATGGGCTCTGCATCTACATAAATATCTAGGAACACATGGGAAGGTCTTGTGTGACGTGGGAAGCCATGTATTTTAGGACACTTGACCATCCTGCTTGCCCTATGCAATGAAGTTAGCATCGACCACAGACATTGGGGCAGTAAAACAATCTCCACAAATTCCAAAAATTTTTCTGGGGAGAGGCACCACTTTACTTATTAATCTTTTCTTGGGACATAAGGAGAGAGGGACAGAGATGAATATGATTAGATCCAGGAACTGTTTAATAGGTTATTCAACCTTAAAGCCACATTCTCTAAATTATTTTTCCTGGGATGTTGGCTTTTTCTTTCTTCTAAAATTCCTTCACTCACATACTTTTCTCTCTTATATAATATTTCTCAGACTTTGCATTTCACCTTGACCAGATGCACAGAAATAGAATTATTGGGTCAAAGAGTGTTGAAGCTGGAAGGGTCTTTAGAGATTAACTTCATTTAGAACCAAAGAAAGCAAATCCAAAAATTACATAATTTGACCCAGTTGTAGGTAGAATTTCAAGTGGAAGAACTTAATTTTTTAAGCTGATGGCTCATGGTATTTTTAGCCACATATTTGAAATACATAGTTTTACTTATTTCTGTAACAATGAAAAATATCACAATAATACACATAAAATGTCCAGACTTTGGCTATGACCCCACTAATTCTGGTGCTTTGGTTTTGATTGCTCTGCCTGGCTGGTAGGAAGCCCTTTCCCATTCTGGTATGTATTTGCCTAACCCTTGCACAACTTTATATTTATTAGTATCCTTTTTTTTAATCCTCACCCAAGGGCATATTTTTTAATTGTTTTTAGTGAGAGAGCAGGGAGAGAGAAACATTGATGTGAGAGAGAAACATTGTTTGCCTTCTGCATGCACCCCAACCAGGAATCAAACCCACAACCTTTTGGTGTATGGGACAGTGCTCCAACCAACCCAGCCACACCAGCCAGGGCAGTGTGTGTCTTCTTTTTAATATTCATTCATGATGTGTTTTAGCCATGGTTGGTTGTAGATTCCTTGCTGGTGTTGATGATTTCTAATGCATTATACTAAAACAAAATCAAATCTATTAATTCTTTGGCCATTGATAGGGATTTACTACTTCAAAAAATTCTGTTAATTTATTTCCTTCATTTATTTTATTTTTATATCATAACCTTTTTTCTCATTTGAACCATAATCCTGGAGGGGATTATATGCAGTCCCTCAGAATTAGGAAAAATAAATATATTTCAGTGTACAATGGCATTTTACAATCAGAAATTACAGAATATAGCTTTCCCATTCATAATACAGATATATGTATACACATATATGTATACATGTATATGTGCATGTGTATATATGCATATTATATATACATATAAACACATATTTATATAAATGTGCATGTATGTAAACGTGATGTGCAAGGACACACAGTAAGGAAATTAGATTTTAGTCTCAGTTTTACCACTGCCTGACAATCCATTGCTTTTTAACCTTGCAAAGAATCCCAAGGTGCCTTTTGGTCATGCCTGTTGGGTTATACAATATGCCCCATGAGGCTCTTTTTATTAGAAAGAATTGTATTGAAAGTTGATTTAGCCAGAGATCTTTGTTTCAACCTACATATAATGTCAAATAGTCAAACCCTGTAGAGGAACAGTTGTCCTCTATCGCTTCTACATTAGGAAAGGAACTTCTGTGTGGACCAAGAGAGTCCCATTCAGGATGCTTATAATTGACAGAAGAAGCATATTGTGTCTAGAATTTATCTTGATCTCAGTTGTAAAGCAAATGTTTTTTCCCCTTCATTTTCCCCTCTCACCTTTGCTTAACTTCCTGAACTTTGGTTACTTTTATCAATAGGTCAAAATAGCAGGGGGCAAAGTAGAAGCATAGCCTATGCAATCTGGTATCTCCAAACATCTAGTCCCAGTCCCAACTTCCACCCAGAAAAAAAGCATGAAAGGATTTTGCTTAGGGATTTTTTTTTTCATTCAGACAGTGTACCCTTAACGATACCTCATTGATTTTGAAATGTTTAGTTTAAAAGGGCAGTGAGCCTAGTACATATCTTGTATCCAATAAAGGTAGAGGTATTTATATGGCAAAGCACCAGATGAAATGGAAAAGTTCCAATTGACTATTAAGTATA